>JAOEHX010014191.1:0-15191 GCA_025448015.1 Bolborhynchus lineola | reverse complement strand
ACTCTCTCCTCCTCTCCTTTCCCCTCACCTACCCAATAAATCTAAATTAAACTGTAGTGATTAATAAATATGTGCTGTTTTCACATCAAAAATACAATTTGCAACTGCAGTTAGCCATTTTATATTTCATTACTCTTATTATAGTCCCTTGAGTTACCCAGCTGTCAATCGGTATTCGTCCTCATCACTGTCATCCCAAGCGTCTGCTGAAGTCAGCAATATCACTGGTCAGTCTGAAAGCTCTGACGAAGTTTTTAACATGCAGGTACACATTTTTGTTATACTTCAGACTGAACAGAATCTTTCTTAGGAGGTTATTTACTAAATTAATGCTTATTATTTTGTTCAGAAATCTCAAAGTTAATGCTGGTACTTCTTTATAAAGAAAGTCTTTAAATGGGCTGTTAACATCCTTAATTTAGAAAGAACAATTTTTTATGTAATTGTTTCTTCTTCTTTAACTTGGAGCATGGATTTTTTTATGAAAGTAAAAAGCAGCAATGCACTATTATGCGAAGTCATCTGAGCTTACATAGACTTTTCTGTCTAGTCAGCACAGTTTTGATGTAAATATTTTAGTAGATTAGTTACATTTCTATTAATTTGATAATTTACATTAATGCCGTATATACTGGTTTGCTATTTTGCAATACTGAGAAACTAGCCCAACAAATCACAAATTCTTCCTTCTAGTGAAAAATGCATTATAAATTTTTGTTTTCCAAACCAGTAAATGTAATGTGATAAAACAACAGCATCTTTTCTATATGTAGCCTAGTCCGTCTACCTCAAGCCTGAGTTCTGCTCATTCTGCTTCTCCTAATGTGACCAGTTCGGCTCCATCCAGTGCCAGAGGTCAGTGCTTATCTCCTGTGGTAACCCGTGTTAAATGATTCTTGATACATTACACAGCTGAATATCTGCATGCTGTCATCAAAATTTAGTCAGTTGTTAGAGGAATATGGATTATTGGGGACAGAGGATTTCTTTGCCATAAATGTAGACTTGAAATATTTTGAGTATCACTGAATGAATTTAAGCACTTGACATATTTATATTCTAGCCTCTCCTCTTTTGTCTGACAAACATAAGCATTCCCGAGAAAACTCTTGCCTGTCTCCCAGAGAAAGGCCCTGCAGTGCCATCTACCCTATTCCCCTGGAAACTTCACAGGTAGGAAGCTTGTTGGGAGTCCTCGGAACACAAGTAGCTAAAATGGTGATAAAGGTGCTTATTGAACTTTGAGCAGATTCAGTGCCTGCTCACTGCTGTTAATTTTGTTGTTGTTGTTTTTATAAGAAAATACTCTAAATATTTTACATGAAGGAGAAGTGATCAAGTACCATGTATTCTATTCACCTTTCTGCTTGTTATATCTAGGTTTAGATCTGGTTGTTTATATTTGCTTACTGCAGTGAGAGAGATGCAAAGACTTGGTGATGATACAGCCTACTTGTGAGAAACTGCAGTATTTCTTCAATCTGGGGAAGAAGAAAGAAAAACTTATCACAGCAGTTGTCCCTGTTGACCTCCCCTTTATTTCTTCTGTAATAGCTAATCTTAGCCACTCCAAGATAATAGCCCACCACATGTGGCAATTCCTATTTTTTTAGTGTAGTTTTAGAAAAGAAAGACCTTTTGTTACTCCAGAGAGAAGAATGAGTTGAGTTCTTACCTTAAAGTTACTGTTACATAGGTCTGTATGAAATTCATATCTTCTGACTTACCTGAAATGCAAAATGAGCATGGTGAGCTGGCCAACTTTGAATTTTATTTTCATCTTTTCTTCTTAATGGACCTACTTTCCTAAAGTGCTTTCCTTTAATACAGTTGCTGTTTAATCCTGGCCATCACACAATGCACCTCTTACTGAAGCTGAGAAAAACAAGAACACAAGTACAGTGTGAAAGGCCCTCCTCTCAACGCTTACATTTCCACCATAAGTTTTGCCTCTGATTAAGAAAAACAGCTTGGCAGTCCAGGATCCTTTCTTTTAGAAATTATTTGTTGGTTTCTCATTAGTTGTATTCTTGTCCCCTGCTTCTTCAGTTATTGAATTAGCTCTTGATTTAATTTTTTCCTCTTTTTTTAAGTCCTCATGCTGTTACCTGAGGGCGTAAGAGGTAATACCAAAGCTTAGCCAGACTTAAAGGCATTTCTTGAGAACTACTTGCTGATGTATCTGCTGGGCACTTTCTCAGTTTCCAACATACAGGAAAGAGCAGATGTTCTTTAAATTGGTTTTACAGTGTTTGGTGAAAAGAAAAAAATTATCCCATTTTTGCTCCCAGACTGCAAACTCTTGCTTTGCCAAGTGGAATGCGACTTCTGTCCCACACTGTACCCGTGATTCGATAAGGGAGGCTGAGGAGCTCGTAGGCCCAGTCTCTGCTCTCTCTGAGACTCGCCCAGCAGGAAAATCTCCCAATCTGTCTCTACCCTCAGTATCCCAAGAGAGGGTAAGTAGAAAAACTGACTTGCTTGTGCAGTGAAGTATTTCTGAAAGGACTGACAGTTTCTTTCTGCCCTCATAACCATAAATGAGGATGTATCTTTCTGGGGAAGGTGCAGTTTCTTTCTCTGATGCTCTGCCTCTATCCTGAGCAGTAGAAATGGACTGATGAGAAACAAAATTCTGATTCTCTGCCTTCTGATTAAGATAAGAAGAGGAAAAGAAATCCTCAGGATGATAGCAAGGAGATACCTGAAACTTTCATTAGAATCTAAAGGCTGAAACTATTCCTTGTCTTTTCTATTTTTATCCTAATGCCAGGTAATTTCAACAGTCTTTGTTGGAGCTTCACACTAAATTAATGAGGAAGGGACCACCCATTTGTGAACATCTTTGTTACAACTTAATGAATGCAATTTTCACAATAGCTGAAGAGTTGAGATACAGAGGCAAATTCCTGCACTTTAAGTCCAAGTCAAGTCTTTTGAGCCCATAGCTACTTCATTTAAGGATGTTTGACAGACTTATGAAAACAAGACCACAGCAGTACTGCATCTGCTTCTCTCATTGAAATTGATGCTCAGGGTTATTTGTGTTCAGCTGTTTTCAGTTAACATACATTTGTGCTTGCTTTTTGATCTCTGTCTGAGTGACTGTACAGTATCTCTCTAACTCTTCCCATACTCTGAAGAGGAATGCCTGCTATCATTGACTGGTCAACAAGCCTCCTCAGTTTTTGCACTATTATTCTTCCTAATGGAGCTTTTGGGGTTTCACATTTCTGGGTTTTTTTGGGTTGTTTTTTTTTTTGTGTGTGTATCATTAAATATCCTGTGATTCCCCTTGTTCTTCTATATGGGTTTACATTTAATTATTTTTGTATGTCTTCATTTCTCTATACCTCGTTCAGCTTTGTCTCTTTATCTCCTTCAGTTTTCAGTTGCTTTTTCAGGCCTTGCTCTTTACCTTCATGACAGAAAATGAACTTCAACACTTGCCCACCAAATCCTAGCGCACTGCAGACTCACTAGGCACTGAACATTCAATCCAGACCAGGCAGGAGCATGCAATCACATTTTCTGTCACATTAGTGTATACATGTAGTTATGTCACCTCAGTTTAATGGTAACTTCAGGAAAACAGCTGTTGCCTGTTCCAGTATGACTCTAGCACAGCATAGATAGACAAACCTAGTGTAGCTCAGAGTCTAATTAAGCACTCCCTCTATGTGATGTTTAAAGTCAAGTTAAATCGGCCAAATATTTGTTAGTCACTTTGTAACAGAGCTGCAACATATTAGATCAATGACGATTACTTTGCAGCTGGGTTTGCCATCTTGTGGAGCCACAGTGTAGTGCCTCCCTGACTTGGCATGGTCTTCTAACATTGCAAGGAGATTCAGGAATAGGATTTGATTTGGATCTCATGGCTTCTCTGATCTTGCTTTAAGGAAAAAAGATTGGGTTCGGCGAAGTAAAGTTCTGCTTCTGCAGTGAAGTTACTGCAAATGTATCCATGCACTTGTTTAGTAGTCTACCTAGATACCACTTGAGGAATGAGCCTTATTTTGGTTTTTAGGGAGCTGGAAACTGTCAGAACTTAATACATAATAATTCTCTCTCTGATTCCAGTGTGTTCAGAAAACTAGTCTACTCCCTATTTTATACACATATTTTTATTAAACTATTTATGTACTTAGGTGATGTTTATCACTACCTCCTGACCTGTATAGGTCAGTAATTATCTTGTGGGGATAACACTAAGATATTTGTTTTCATAAAGGCTACTGAAATACAACAGTAGCTGTGCATAAACCATGCTGTTCTCAATTTACAGAGAATACTATTTAATCATATTGGAGATGGTGCTTTGCCACGAAGTGAGTCCAATCTGCCTGGCCCTGACAAAGGTGAGTGGAAATGCTGTACCATACCAATCTTGGAAGCAATGAAAATGTAATTAATCCATTACACTCCTGTGGAATGCTAATTTTTTTGAATGCATACTGTTATCTTCAAGTTTCAAAACATTCTAATTTAACTAAAATTAAGCTAACACTCTGAAGTTTAAAAACACTTTGCCAGAAAAGGAGCGAATATAGTGTTTGTTTGAACTGAGTGTTGCACTCATGGGGGCCCAGAAGTTTGCAGGAAGGGGTGACGGAGCAGCAAGTTGCAGCAGGCTGCATGAGAACCATTCTTTCTGCTTCTCAAGAGACACGTGTGATGAACTCTGGAGATTGACTTCTGGAGACTGGGGCAGAGAGAAGCCAAAATGATGGATAGTGTCCCAGAGTTTGGCATCTGCTGGTCCTCTTTACCAAATACACATCACTGTGCTTTTGGTTACACTTTGATGGAAAAGAAACGATCAATTCATGGTTTATTGAGGTTTGGTTTTCTGATTAATTAGAGTAAATGAGAAACTTATGAATTTCCATAGACAAAATACTACCTTTCATAATTCTGCACATGGGAAAATTCAATATTGTTGGCACAGTTATTGTGCCATGATTCCATTGTGCATTCCACGTGCATAATATGCTCTATCATTTCATTATGTGCTGCCCTTTGTGGTGCCCTGAATGAAGGACACAGTAAAACAGGTGTATCAAAAAGAAATGTATGAAGAATCCACTGTAACAAGAACTGATCAGGAATCAGGTTTTCCTCAATAGGAGCTGATTTTTATAAGTATTTTTGTGTCCAAGTTTTTATGAAGGCTAACGTGTGGAATTCTTCAGAGGGCTGAAAAAACATATGAAATTATTCAACATGGAAATGGCAGAACTTTTCCACTGGCCTATGCAGCCAAGTAAATCACAGAATTATTTAAGTCAAATATTCTCTCCTGGAGACTTCAGCAGTCCAAAGAACTGACTGCTTGGATGACTTACAAGAAAAATTTGACTTGTCAAGAGACTCAGGCACTTGAAGTACCTACATCTGGTGCCAAGTCATTTTTAATATGAGGGCAAAACCATCCTGCTAGGTGACAGCCTACTATAAAAAAGCAAACAATGTATTTCTTATTTTGGCAGCAAAGAAGCAAGATGATCCTGTAGAAAGCAGATCATTCTGTGCGCTGTTCTCAGGATCAACTAATGTGCAATTATACTGTAACAAGATTGTTACAGGTACAAAACAAATATTTGTGCTGTACTTTTTGCATTAAATTTGGTATATACTCGTATAATAGGAATGCAGTCCTTCGGAGAGCCCTTGATGTTCCTGTAATAGCACTAAGTGATACCATCAGTATAGCAACAATACTTTCCTTTTTTGCCTCATCTTTATAAATGAGCACAGAGTCCTTGCATGTAGTTTTCTACTCAGAACTATGAAATAAGCAAACAAGAAAACTGTCATGGGAAGGCAAGATTTTTGAGGCTTGGTGGGGTTTTTTTCTGGGGAAAAGGAAGATTTGAAGCAGTGTTCTTCCACTTTTCTACAGGACGTGTGAGAAAAATTGTGGGATTTAAGTTAGCCTTTGTCCTGTCCATGTTAAATGCTCTCTCTTTCTATCTCACTTCTTTCCAGTATGGGTGGCTCCTTGATAACATAAGATAATCCAGTTACAGAAGCTGTTTCAGAGCTTATAGGATCATTCAGATAAAGTATTTGTGTTACATGTACCAATTCCATGACAACAGCCAATTTTATGTGTGTCACGGTGATAGTCAATTTTCATGATCAAGCAGAGATCCTTGACTATGGAGGCAAACAGTGTATATAGATTTACTCAGTCCACAATAATGTCTTAATTTTTTTCTTCTCCCAGCCACTTTCATTTCTTCCAATTTTTACTCCCTTCATTTTGTGCTCTTTAAGTTATGGATTTGTAGCCTGCGCAAGCAACAGAAGACTGTTAGCATGGAAAGCTTTCTAAGGGAGGTCGATTGGAATTTGGCAAGTTCCTTTCTCTAGTCCCTTCTGTATATAAAATGAGTTAATGGAAACAGTTTATGAATAGTCTGTTCCCCTCTGTCTAGAAACCTCTAAGTAGAAGTCTGGTGCAAAGATAAGCTGATTATATTAACAGGCTTCAACCTTATCTCCCTTTGTGGCTGGTTTTGCAGTGCACCAGAGTGCTCTCTCAGCTGCTATTCTTGCTGATGGTCCCAACTGCTATACAGTCATAAACTGACCTGAGGGCCAGATGCATACATCAGGCAACCAGGAGATTGACAGGCATTATTTAAGAGCTTTTCAAATGCTGATGTAATCAGAAAAGCTTTTCAGGCATGCTTGCTAAGTTGTTTAATGTTTTCACTCTGTGTGGTTTTACCGCCTGGATAAAGGCCAGTGAGAGATAGAGAAGTGTTGATGCATATGCCAGCTTTTTCATTCTCTTCCAGCTGTGAACAGCACCCCCAGCAGCTGGAGCCTGGACGGTGGGAAGGAAGCCAGAAACACATCAGAAAGTGGAAAGCTTATATCTCCTCCAGTACCACCAAGACCTGCACAGACTGGTGAGTAAATGGACATTTCAGTCTAAGCTCCAGTAAGAAAATTATTTACTTGGGGGCTTAGATTCTTTCCACTCTGATTAATATTTAACTTCATGGACAGGTTAATTTATTATTTGATTACTTACATAGAAGCTTGTAGTACTGCCTCTGCAGGTACTTTCATCTCATTAATGTTCTCTGTAATGTTCTGTTTCCAGTACTCTGCCCCTTCACTAAATGACTGAGTAGCTTCAGACAGCTCATGCTACTACTAGGGAGGATGATCAAATTTAATCTTTTGATCTTAAGATAATTGGAGGTTAGGGGTCAGAAATTATCATTAATCACAAGGAATTTTACTGGCCAGAAAAAGCACAGCAATCATTGGAAGTATGTGAGTTCTGTTACAATAGCCAATTTGCCTTTCAAAAGATTAATTTCCATGTAAAGGAAAGGCTGCTTAAGTGATACTATAAATGTAGTCATTGTCAAGGGAAGGAAAATGCTTTTTGAGTTTTAGACTTATGCCTCAAAGTATGTCCAGGCATGTTTACAGTATATTTGCAGATATATATTTTCTAAAGGTACATTATGTATTGTCTTTTTCTTTATTTGATATGCAAATACTCCTAAGGACAAGGAGAGGAGGGGAAGGGTTATTATATTGACTTACTTTGAATTCTGTTATTGTTTGATAGGATATAAACCAATTTAGTGATACAAAATTTGCCAGAGAAGATTGATGCAGAAATCTCTTATACTTCATTAGTTGTACTGCACCATAATCCTGTCAACAAAGTAAAAGAAACAAAATCTCTAAAACTGTTTGCAGCCATCAGGCAAATACCTAGAGGGAACCAGATATAATGTTTGTGTATCGAATGATCTCCTATCCACTTAAAAAGATTTCTTAGTGAAAATTGTAATTCCAAGAGTGCACTGAAATCTTTCTGATTTTGCAGCATCACCAGCAAGACACATAGCCTCCGTTTCCCCTTCTCCTGCTGGCAGATCACCAATGAAGGTACCATCTTACTGCAGTGAATTTCCTTTGTGGGACAGGTTGTATGTGTTGTGGGGTATAGAATATAATCCCAAATAATGTATATTAAATATGTACATTTTTTGTTTTATCGTATGCCTCTATAAAAAACATTCATAAGAGTAAGCAGAGATACACATCTCCTGAGGAGGAGGAAAGTGGCACCCCAAAATGACTCTTTTTCCCCTTGAGATCCCTAATCACAAGTCCTCAGTCTTTTTCCTGTTCGTCATCCTGTGAGTCTGTAACATTTCCACTTGTGACTGTGCAGTGGTTGAGGTTCAACACAGAGCAATTGTGCTGGCCATTAGTGCCTCATAGTCCTACTATCATAGTATAGCTGCTGAAGAGAGCACCAATCCAAGAGTTTACATTAACTGCTACTAGGAAGCTCTTCAGAACATTAGGGGCTTTGAGGCCCGCAGCATAAGAAGAACATGGACCTGTTGAAGTAAGGCCAGAGGAGGGCCATAAAGATGATTGGAGGGATGGAGCACCTCTCCCACAGCACCTCTGGGAGGCTCTTATGAGAGTTGAGCTTCTTCAGTCTGGAGAAGAGAAGGCTCCAGAGAGACCTTAGAGCAGCCTTCCAGTGCCTGAAGGGAGCTACAAAAAATATGGAGAGGGGCTGTAGTGACAGGACAAGATGTAATGGCTTTAATCTGAAAGAATATAGACTAGATATAAGGAAGAAATTTTTTATTGTGAGAGTGGTGAGGCACCTCAACAAGTTGCCTGAGAAACTGAGGATGCCCCATCTCTGGCAGTGTTCAAGGTCAGGTTGGATGGGGCTTTGAGCAACCTAGTCTAATGGAAGGTGTTCCTGCCCATGGCAGGGGAGATGGAACTGGATGATCTTTAAGGTCTTTTCCAACTCAAACCATTCTATGATTACGTATTGTGCAAAAGGTGAGCAGCTTTTTCTGTTTTCCTGGATGGACTTAGTACTGATGATTCTTCGGGATGTTTGAAGATTGTCCTAACATTTTCTTCTAAAGGCCCACACAGAATTGAAGCACTCTGCAGCCAAAGTCTGGATTGCCACCTGGAAGAGGAACACTGGCCCACAGTACTCTGGATCTCACTTTGAGCATCCATGAATTTCCAGACTGTTTGGTGTCTAGGCTGTTACTACTAGTAGAAGCAGTCTGCGCTGCTGTCAGGAGCCAAGTGCTTATCCTGGCTCCTAAATTGAATGGGGCAGAGTTTACACATATTTGCTCTTGTTCTGAATGGCAAAAGCAAAGGTCCTAAATCTTATCTATGGTTACTTAATCCAGTGTCCAGAGTTCTTGGAACTTCCACCAATTACATCATTTATTTGAAAACCTTGACCTTGTTCATGTGTGGGGTAGGAGCACAGCTGCAGCCCCCTCACATGCAGAGGAATGGAACCTGAAACAAGTAGTTAAACAGACTTGCAGTGTCTGAAATGGCTTGAGAATATATTGAGCTTCAAATTAAACTTGCTTTGCTTTTCCCTAGCCATATGCAGGGCTCAGTTTTTGGCCTTTGTTCCAACTGTTATGTGCTGCCAGAGAAGGCCATCTTAGTACAAAGCCCACTGATGTGAATGAAGATTTTTTTCCATTGCTTTCAGTGCACGGTGGATCCATTCCTAGTTGGATAACTAAAATTATCTCAACAGCATAAAGTCAGTGCAGCCAGCTCTGTACGCCCCTTTTCACTCCTTTTCGTCCCCTCCCCACCTTTGTTGCATGGCTCACACTTTCACCTCAAGCTGAGCAGCTGAATGCCAACTAGTCTAACAAGAATTGGGTGGGAAAATTGTCTTTAATGTGATTTCTCCTCGCTTCTATAGTCTGTGCTTCAGGCTGTTAAGTCTAGATTGTCTCAGATGGCTCCAGTCAAAATTGGATAAGTTGCAAAAACTTTTTAGTTGCCGAGTACGGCCTAACCTTTTACAGTTTTCAGTTGAAGCTGCTTCACTAGAATGGAACTGCTCAATGTTTTTGGGTAGGGATTTGCTATCCCTGCCTTTTACTCTTTGTCAGCACTGTTGTCCCTTGGGTCCTCAGCTCTCTGTCCCCCACCATTCCCCCCAGACCTGTGAGGCTGCTGATGCATCCATTTGCAGCTGTTGCCCTGCGCTGGACCTCGTTTTGTGCAAGTGGCATGGTGTGCCCAGGCAACGCCTGGTTGATGGGGGAAAGGAAGGGTGGAACAGCTGTGGTTTAAAATGCTGTCTACAGCAGCAGCAGCAATGCTTTACCTTCTGCCTTCCTGCTGCTGCGCCTGGACGGGCTGGCACCCAGCTTGGCATCTGCTCTGCACTTCACATCCAACACTGGTATAATGACACACTCATAAATGATGCCACGATGTAAATGCACTTTTCATTGCATGACGGTGCACTGAAACTGAGAGGAAAAGCTTTGAAAATGAATTTGGAACTTAATAGACTGAAGTAGGCACAGTGGCTGAGATGCATGTCCTGTGCTTTGGCGTTAGGGGGCAGGACACCACCAAGTATGCCAGATGCCGGGTTCAGCATTTCACTGCAAGCTGGGAAAATAAAGTGTTCATTCTAAAGGCTTCCAGATTTTTCCGAGGTATTTTGATAGTAAGATAACATTTAAGCACATTTTTTTTACTTCCACTTACATGAATTACTTGCATGAGCACTGTTTAAGGTGTACCAGGGCACCTGGAAGTGAGCTTTTTGTTTCTTACTGGATCTTAATTAAAGGGATGCAAGTGTATATTTATCAAGCCCCAGAATCCATGTGCTGTATCTCTGTATGTTTTCAGTCTCAGCACAGAAATGCTCTCCCTCATTTGCTCCAGGTAAATTATTCTTCTGCCCTTTCTTTCAAGCAGGGGTCTGTGCAATCGTTCACACCATCTCCAGTAGAGTATCATTCCTCGGGGCTCATATCCAACTCCCCGGTGCTGTCGGGGAGTTACAGCAGCGGCATCTCTTCACTGAGCCGATGTAGCACATCAGAGACATCAGGCTTTGAAAGCCAAGGCAGCGAACCAGCAGTGACTGTCTCAAGCTACAGCGTCCCTGAAGAGCCTGTGAGAAAAGAAAGTAAAACCCCACCGCCTTACAGCGTGTACGAGCGGACTCTGAAGCGCCCTGTTCCTCTACCTCACAGCCTCTCCATCCCGCCCGCCACAGACCCCCCGGCACTGCCGCCCAAGCCGCAGCTCGTCCGGACAAACAACCTAGAAAACAGCAACAGGAGGACTGAGCAGGTTCCCCGGCCCAGGCCTCTGCCCCGCAAAGTCTCTCAGCTATGAGAAGCCACTTTTGTATTAAATTGCAACCAATCCTTTCCCGTTTAAGAAATAATATTTTTTAAAGATGGTAAAATGCATTTAGTTAGGCACTTTAATATTTCACCCACCTTTTTGTTTGAGTAATTTTGAAATGCTTATTAATATTGTGTTGCACATTTGAAATGAAATTACTAATTTAGGTTGCCAGCTATTATAGGAAGCATGAACGAGAGGATTTTTTTTTTTTAATTTGGTGGTGAATACTGATAAATGCTTTTATTTGTGCTTTATTTTTATTTAAAGAATTAAATCTAAACCCCTACAACTCTCATCTGAGTTAGCCGAATGCTTCTTACAAAATGCAGAATATACTGACTGAACCTATACTACTAGAGATAAATGCACACTTTCTAACAAAGTAGTCTGTAGACTAGGATGTTTCTGCAAGTAGACTGAAAGTTGTTTCTCTTACCCGATGGACAGTTTGGTCATTTCAAATGTCTGTAGAAATATGGAGATAAAATGCAAGTTATACTGCAGAGAACTGTTGTAAGAATGTGGTTTGGAATTTCTGAAACATGCACTTGGCTTATGTTCTTTTTAAAATGGAAAAATACCTGCATTTCATTCAGCGTACAGCACCATTCTGGTGAATCCTGATGAGATTGGTGCCATTAGTATATTATTGTACCTGATGCATCCTTTTCTTTTTGAGGTGCAATTTACTTTTATTCTTCCAGTTAATGTTTTGATGTTGTTTTGGGTTTTTTTAAGCTAGCAGTTTGCTACTGGAGGCTCTCTGCTGGTTTTTGAAAGTTCACCCTAAAATACAATCTGTGTGTGGAACAGGTACAAATGAATTGTTCATTTAACTTGCGTACAAGAATCAGTACTGAGTAGTAACAAAGCAATACTTGAAGCAAACAAATTTTCAGAAATAGAAATATTGATCAATAAATTGCAAAAGCTAATTGCAAAGGTCATTAATAATTCTGTAAAAACCTAGGAAGAATTCTGAACAGCTATTTGGATGTATGTGTACTGATGGAGCCAGGGTGTGGATTTACTTTTTAGCTTGAGTCCGTCACCATCATCTATATTGTAGGAGGATGGTGTTTGGCCTTAGGTTGTATTTTAGTGACTGGCTTCTGAAGAGCTCTGGAAAGTTAATGCCAAGCCGTAGGAATGTGGAAGGAAAAAAAAAAAGCACCTTCTGTATGTATTTTTTGTATTCTCTTTCTTTACTGACTGTTTAAATGTGCTTGGGATCAGATGTGTGAACTGCATTTTAAATCATGCTGTTAAAAATATTCTCCCTCTTTTGTTGGGAAGCTCATGTTGATTTTAGCTGTGTTTGATTTGTTGATAGTTTAACTGGAAGAAAGTGACCACTTTTTATATTCTCTCAATTAAACCTGCAGCAGTTACAAGCTGCTGATGGTAGTTATAGAGGTTTTCTATAATAAATGTTCAAGTATTTTTGTACATAATTGGTAAATTTTAATAAGGAGTGTACCATTATGTGAAAAAGAAGCAAACAGTTGTGTATGCAGTAAGATTGTTATAATTATGCCAAATACTTTATGTATGGAAAAAGAATATTTGTAAATATGTGCTTTTAACAATAATTCTGCCATATTGACTTTACAATTTTGAATGTCAGAAAAAATTAATATATGTTAAAATATTTATGTTTTAGTGAAAGTATTCATAACTTGAAAAGGAACATACACATTTTAGCTTTGTATCTTGCTGATTTCAAAGTCTGAAATTCTTTGAACTAGCTCTTGCTTTCTACTATAACATTTTTGTGTCTGTAACCACATCATAAAAGGTGTAGAAAGCTCTGTATTTATGCTGATACAAAGAAGTAATGTCTGAGATTTAAATAAGGTGTCACAAGTAAGATAACAAAGCTGCTTTATTTTTTTTTTCACCCATATAGTTTAATAGGTTTTGTTGACTAGTGCTTGAGCACAGTATGAATCAGTGTTATTTGCTCCTGAAGCCATCCTTTTTTCTTTTGGGCAGTGAGCAGAGTTGATGACTTTATATCATTTGCGTGCATTACTGAAGTCAGCTTTGCAGCAAAATGTTTCACAAAGTTTCTGTTTACCTAGGCACTCATATTGGTTGCTGCATAATGTTAATATGGTCTTTACAGTACAACTTGTTTTCTACAGAATGAGAGATTGCAATTCAGTTTGTCATGGAATTAAAGTTCTGACTCCTTGTCTTGCTAAATCTGGTTTTCTTTCTGTTAAAAATCTCCAGATGGATCCAGTTTTCTCCCTATTTGGATCCATAATTGCTTTGTGAGACAATGTGGGAAGTACTGACCTGCTCTTCTGAACAACTGAAGAATAAAATTTACTAGGAGAGTTCACCGTAAATTAACCTGCATGAGCACTCTGTTTTTATAACCATGACATCAGGAATACTCTGAATGATAGCAGGTGGTGTAAAATTGACAGTGTACTTTAAAACTGAGCTTGACACATTTTCTGCTTAGCCAGTTTTGACAAATTGATTCTGTAGATCAGCTTTTCAACCTGATTACCTATAAAAAATGTAGTATGAAATTTTGTCATGTATGTTGCAGCACCCAGTGCTTGAAAACCTAAACACCTAATGTAAATAAAGTTCTTGTTTGAATTTTATGTATTACTCATAAATGTAGTTTTATCACTTTGTGGATGACAGTGAAATTCAGAAGCTTGTATAGGAGGACCTATGAGAACAAATTGCTGTTACTGCTCAATACCTTGAATGTTAGCCAACATCAGCGTAGGTGAGATGATCTTGTATTCAAATGCTGCATTGGAGATGGTGGTACCTCTGGGATGCCACAGAAGCAGCTGCTAACTGGGCTGACTGGCTCTGAAATGGTACAATTTAGACCAGTTCTCATGATGGGCTAATACCTTTGTTGTGTGAGTGAACTCAATTATTATGATGTTTCTAGTCAGATCGTAGCTAAAAGCCTGTGTCCTGAAAGAGGCACAGAACTAAAGTTACCCGTTGTTAGTAAAGGTTTTATGGCAGTGTATATGTAGCCCTGTCCACATGGAACAGGGTGTAGCTATGTGTAAACCTTCCCTTCTATATGAAAGCAAGACCTTTCCCTCCTGCCTAACCACTCTTGTTCACAAACTGTCCAACAGTGCCTGCAAAAAGCACAGTGACTGAGCAAAAAGATACCAATTGTCAGGAGTCAATGCCTGAGGTATAAATAGTGAAAAGCATCTTGTTTTGAGTGCAGTCGTGATCAGCAAGGCATGTGGCAGCATTGTATCAGTAACCCCAGGTGCTGACAGGCACAGCTCTTTGCTCCAGAGCTCTGCCAGTAGCTGGGTTTCGTACAGCACTGATGATCCAGGTAGACCCTTGACATCTGCTTGCTGGTGGGCAAAGCCCCATCTGCTGGGACAGTGTGAAAGGATGTTCAGCACTGGAGCCCCTGCAATTCTGACCATGAAACAGATTCTGTAGGAGAAAGACCTTTCCATATTAATTGACTTTGTCTTTACCTTTTCCTTGTCATTTTAATTCAGCTTTTGACATATATTTCATATAATGAACTAGGATGATTAGTTACTTTGGATAACATTGGCAAAAGCATCTTGTGATTAAATGGCTATAGTGTACAAGCCTCAGGAATATGAAAGGTTTGGAGCTGCATACCTCATGTGTGCACTGAGCATCAGGGTGGTGTGCCTCTTCCTGAGGGGTAAATTAAGGCTGCTGAAGAAAGAACAATAAATACATTTTAAAGATTGGATTGTTCAGTAAGGAACTCGGTGTGCTTGTAATGGTGGGCTGCTGGCTTTACAGGCTTCAGCGGGGACAGAGCCTGTGACATGAGCCTCCCAGGCACGGCTGGGCAGGTGTACCAAGGTCAGAACTTGTGTTAAGGGTACAGTTCATGGCTTCTCTGTAACTGACTGATGCTAAGTTTGTATTTATTTCAGGAAGGCTCTTTTAGAAGAAGGGAAAAGAAA
>JAOEHX010014188.1:0-37358 GCA_025448015.1 Bolborhynchus lineola | reverse complement strand
TCATAGAATCACTCAGGTTGGAAGGCATCTCAGAAGATGCACAGTTTGACTTGCTCACAGGAGGATCAACTTCGACATAAGACCAAGTTGCTTAAGACTTTACCTTGTTTCATCTTGAAACCTCCAAGGATGATGCTTGCACAACCTCCATGGACAATCTGTCCCACTGCCCAAATGCCTTCCTGAGTCAAGAAAGTTCTGTTTTATAAAAGGTTGTAACTTTTAATTTTCAGTGCTGGCCATTGCCCCTTGTTCACTTGTACATCTCAGAGCCTAGCTCAGACATCTCAGTCCCCCTACCTATGGTAAGCACCATGGGTCTGCTGTTATGTCCTCCAAAAAACACCTCTGTTTCAGCCTGCCTCAGCTCTGACCAATTTGGTGGCCCCCTGCTGAACTTGAATTTACCAACATCTTTCTTACACTGGAGTGGCTAAGAGCCATAGACAGGACTCCAGGTGCTGTGCAGAACAGAGAGAGACAACCACCTTCCCAATCTCCTGGCTGTGCTCCCACTGATGCAGCTGTGGCCACTGCTAGCTCTGTCCAGCTCTGCCAGGACATCTAGTGCCTCTCTGCAGCTGCTCCCCAGCCTGTGTTGTTGTGAAGGGATGGCCCATCCTTTTGCCTTTGCTAAATTTCATGACTCCCCTTGGTAATCTTGGGCCCTCTGAATGACAGCCCTATCCTCAAACATATTGAGAGCTTCAGTTTGTTGATGTTTTTTCTTCTATATCCTCTTCCAAGTCACTGATCAAGATATTAAACAGGATAGGACCCAGGACAGACCCTTGCAGTACTGCACTTGTTACTGACTTCCAGGCAGCGCGCAATCACTGAACATTAGCCTGACCTTCCAATTGTTTTTTTTCACCCATCTGGTAGTCCATTGGTCTAGTCGGGAATGTCCTAACTTGGACTGAAGAATACTGTGCAGATGGTGTTGAAAGCTTTGCTAAAGTCATGGTAAATGACATTCACTGCTCTCCCTTTGTCCACCAACACAGTGATTTTATCAAAAAAAAAATCAGTCAGGCTTGTCAGACGTGATTTGGCCTTGGTAAGTTAGTGCTGGCTGCCCCTAATCACCTTATTTATGAGTCCAGAAATATGCTCCAGGAGGAGCTCTTTTAAAATAGTCTCAGGGGTCATGGTGAAGCTGTAGTTCTCCAGATTGTCCTTTTTGCTTTTTATGAAGATAGGTGCAACATTTGCCTTTCTCCACTCATTGGGGACCCAGATCTCACTGACTTTCAAAGATGATAGAGAGTGAATAGCCTTGCAAGGATACCAGTCATCTCTCTATACAGCCTTGAATGCATCCAGTCTGATTCCATGGACTTGTATGTGTTGTGCTCTCAAAGTTAACCCCTTGCTAAGTCTTCATCCATTGCTGGTCATTGTTCCCCTCTCCAAGCCTTTCACTAAGCACAGAGGCTTAGGAGACCTTTCTGGTGAAGACTGAAGCAAATCAATAGGAGCATTGTTATTTCCTCAGAGTGAGTTCTCCTTCATTCCTTATATAAATCTTTCCAAATGGTCCATGTGAACATTTTTGCTTTATCATATACATTACTAAAGTTAAACTTACTTGCTTTGTTGCTTGTCCCAGAATGAAATAGTTCAACCTAGCTGATAGATCCTCTCCCTATGTCCATTAGAGCATGGAAGAGAAGGATTATATAGCTCTTTCAAGCCAAAATTGTTTCACAAAAAGAAGAAATGGTGGGTTTCGCTTCCACAAGATCAACTTGGTAACAACAGTTCAAATGCCCTAAATAATGAGTCTTTTTCCTGTTTGTAAATGACAATAAAATTCTTCATATACAATGCTCAGTTTAGAGAAGTACTGACAGCTGTGGAGGTTTGTTCAAAGCGTAAGGGCTTTGAGGTTTTATTTTAGGATTGCTGGTGTCTTGTGAGGCTCAATGTGTCAGCTTATTTATTAAATCTTTAATATATTCTTTTTTCCTATATGTAGCCCTAAAAAATAAGCAAAGGACTGGGGAACTGTGTAACTCAAGTAATTATGTTTCAAGTTAACCTTTTCTCATATGCCTGTAGAGTCTCTGAATGCAAAGATCATTTTAACTAGCATAAACTGAATCTGACTGCTTTGTTCGAACAAATGTTGCTCGTTATTTTGCATAGGCCAATCTTCAGTACAACCAATAAGCAACTGTATGGCAAAAGAGGAGTACGGGGCAATTTGTTTCTCAGTTGTCACTCAGGCAAAGGGAGCTCATGCAAAGGAACAGTGTAGGCAACTTTGCCAAAGGCTCGGCAAGGCCCGATGCAGTCAACAGGTTAATCCCTTACATACATGTATAAAACTTTCAGTAAACAACAGTACACAACCCGAAAATAATACTGTTAAGAAAGTAGATATTTCTCAAGCAGGTAGATTCAGATGAAGAATGAAAGAAGACAGTAAAAGGGTCATCAGAGCTCAGTGCTGCAAAATACTCAGTATTATGAGCATATATGAATGTCAGAAGAACTTTCAAGATCTGAGGATGTCACAGGATAACTCAGCACCTTGGAGAATAAACATGGCAAATATTGATTCCAGCAAAAGCGTTTGCTGAAGAGTGTGACTGGAGAAAAAGAATAATTCCAAACAAAGAGGACATGGCACACATCAAATATAAACCAACTTCTGCCTGAAAACTTGCAAAGAAATGGGGCAAGTATAGAATGTATTTTTTTCACAGGTGAGTAATACTCTGATAAACCATGTGCTTTGTAAACACTTGCCTGAATGTCAGATTAGATGAATCAGTCACATCTGAGTTTCTTCTTCCTCAAATACAATTAGTTTTTTCTTCTAGACAATGAGAAACCTTCCTAGAGATGACTCATGTACGTGTCTGTAGCTGAGTTTCTATGATGTGAACCTTACTCATTCTAGGACAACTTGTAGCTTGGTGAGAAACAGCCACAGCACTTTACCTTGCACACGATATCTATCCAGTCCATTCGAGTACAGTACTGACACAGCAGTCAGTATAAACTCACCTAGACGATGTACAGGCACATTAATGTAAGGACAAGTCTTGAGTCAGCCTTGCTGAGGCATACAGACTTTGGAAGAACAGTCAGTGCAGTGCTCAGAGAGAGCTCTTTGAGCAGAGTGGTCCTGATCCAGGCCCTAATACCAGGAAATGCCCTGACGAACTGCTTGCTTCTCTTATTTAAAAGGTTAAGAAAAGAAATCTAAGGGCTGTGCACATGCATACATACATAATACCAGAGTAACTGCATTTCCTGGGCACCACTACATTGAGCAATTCTTGGCTGTTAGGCTTTTATTATTACTACTGTTTTATGCTGTGAATTCAACCCATATATAAAGTGTTCTGAGAATAATTGTAGGTTTAGATTGGTTGAAATCTTGAGCTAATTAATGCTTTATTGACTAACAGCAAGAATGAAGCACCTACACTAAAATATAGTCAAAACAAGTCAAAAGCCCTTAGTAACCTATGGGAAGAGATATAAAGCACACTTTTAAACATCATTCAGACTGAATTTTCAACAACCTCTTTCTCAGTTTGCACGCAGTACTCATAGGGTCACAGAGCAGGTCTGACCCTTGCTCCTGCTCCCCAAGGATAGTGCTATCCATATCATTGGTTTGGGTACAGCTGTTTCACACAAACCAGATGTTCCAGTACAAACTGCAAGCACTACAGTGCTTTTGCCTGGAGCAGGTGGGGTTGTGTAGGTGGAAGAATATGAGGTCCTGCCTCTCAGCAGTTCCTCATCCTTGAGCACTGAGGCAGGGATTCAGTACAGGTATGAGAAATGGCAGCACCCAAAGTAGCCTGCTTCACTGACTGACACTGAAGTTGATTATACCCATGTGGTTTGGTTGCTCTGGGAATTTGGCAGAATAATAAGGAAAAAAAGCCCTTTCTGAGTATAGAAGTCCATATCAACACAGAATCCTAAAATGTTCTTTACCTTCCTCTTGCTTGGGCACAGATTTTCACAATGCTGCAAACCTGAGAGTCTTCTCTCATTACAGAAATAATTAAACTAACCCACACCTAATGAACCCATTTCTAGCAAAAGTAAGAAGTGAATGTCTTTACAAGGCTGTGACTTCTGAGATATTTTGTGGCAGATTTCGTAAGTTTAGCATCATCTTAAAGCTCCATTCTCTAAAACATTAATATCTCCACAATCTGTCAAAAAAGTTTATATCAGGATATAAATTCTGTCCTTTTTTCCCTAGAGGATGCCTATTATAACAATTTTATTTCACATTTCACTGAAAAATAAGATTTTAGTCATAAAAAGTAATTTTATGATAACTCAATAAATCCATAAAAAATTTTCATCAGCTTGGTCTAATATGAAAATATTACTTGTCAACCAAAATTCATTCCTTTCTTTGCGCAGTTATTTTCCTACTAAATAAACTGGGAGGTGATATTGCACACCTTCAAGGTTTCTTCACAGCTGGACCTTCTTTTGGAGCTGCAATATCTGCACTTGCAAACCTGCATTAATTACAGCTCAGAGATCCTCTGGAGGTGCATTGTTCATACTTTCCTAATTCATCAAATCTCATTCAATCTTTTTAGGGGAAAAATGCCACCAGGCACAGCCCAGCAACTAGCCAAACATGATAAAAACACATTTCTCCTGGCCTTGTCACTCTTACATGGACTCTTACCTCTCAGTCCTCTAGACCTGCATCCAAAGTCCTTAAACCTCTAAGACTGATCCATGTCATCCATTCCTGATCACAGCAGCAATACCTTGATCATTTCTTCTCCTAGATGTAGCTGCTGTTTGACTCTTCACACTGAAAGGCTGCTGTGGATGAAAACTTACCTACCAGCTGACTGCCAGCTAGCAAGGATGTAGCATTTGGGGTCTATCTTTATGTCTGCGTTTCACCATTGTGCTTACTCTACCTGCCACACAGTCACACCAGAGCTCAGCCCAGCCATGCAGATGACACACCTTTCCAACAGCAGCCTTCTCTTTTGGTCTTAAATATCCAGCTGGGAGTCATATCATCATGCAAGCACATGCCATAACACCAATAATTTATCTTCTGATTTTGCATTTGAAAATCTTGTGTGAAAGCATCATGCAACACCAGGTTGAAAGCAATCAACCCTCCTTCTCAACTTTACCTACCCTGTCAAAAAAAAAAAAAAAAAAAAAAAAAAAGCAGGCTTCGATTTCCTTTTTTGAATATCCTATCTAAACAGGAAATAGAATTAAAATAAGTGGGTTTTCTCTTTTTTAAGCATTTTTTTCTTCTCTGCCAAATAAAGTTTGTTCAATAGTTTACTTCACATTAATTTCCTATTTTAACAGCCCAACCGAAAATCAAATCAAGAAGTTTACCCACTGAAAGGAGAGAAATCTCTTTAGCAAATGTGTGTTTTTCATGAAAGGTTTACATTTTTTTTTCATCTATTCTTTTTTTTCAAATTAACTTTGGTTTTATACGGGCTCATCAGCACTCACTGTACTTATGAATCACAGAAGGTTATCTGTTTAGATTTTCATCCTGCAAAAAAAAAAAAGATTAAGTACACCAAAAAGGTCACAAAGCTGCCATCCTACCCACGTGAACAAAATTCAAGTATGTCAAATATGTCAGGTAAAATTAATCAGGAAAAATATATATGTATTATGTTCATCTATGAGCAAATAACTGGGATTTGTGATGCAAACGTTAGACTAGCAGGAAAAACATTAAAAACATTAAAAATGCAAGCTTGTGAAAGCAGAATACAGCAGTTAAAGGGGAAGAGAAGGAGCAAAACTGTTTTATGCAATTATGAGGTGCACAGTAGGTTAAAACATGAGCTTGCAGCAATCCTAAAGAAAAGAGATGGTCCCAGGTGGTATTACTCTATACAGCTTTATGCCTCATCTTAACAAAGAGGCTTGAATTGCACTTCACATCCAGAAAACACCCATGGGCTCACAAGAAGAAAAGGACAACATTTGCAGATTACTATTGTCAGCCCCCTTCAAATATTGTTACAATTGCCACTCTTTAAAATATTAAACACCTTGGAAGAAACATTGAAAAAGCCTGAGATTTGAAAGAAAGAACAATAAGGTGAGCCCACCAAGCAAGCAATTTATCACTACAGCTTTCATTCACCTCAGCTGCTTGGCAATTTAAAGATCATGTACACTTAATGGAGTCAGCTCCCCAGGGGAATTATGGTGTTACCCTTTACAAATAGCATAAATATTACCAAGGATTTTACTTCCTACCTGTTAAAAACCTGTAGGTTGCAATAACTCCATTTAGAATAACAGTCAATTCTAACATTAATTCCCACCTTCCTCCAGATCCTCAGGTTTATAATAAATAACACTTTTGTGGGTTTAACGTTTATTTTTCATCCAAACATCTTTTCAGATGTAAACTTGCACCACACCACAGAAGCACACAATGCTCCTCCCACTCTCAGAAAACGTGCCATAATTAGCCTGAAGGCTTGTCTACAAAAGGGAGTCAAACTGACTGATGTGAATTTATAACTTCCTGGGTACTTCAAGGCAACTCATATGCTCACATCACATGGTGAAGACAGTAATCACAGCCACCTGGTAGAACATCTAACCAGGATGGGCTGCCAAGAGGTTCCATTGTAGATGTATCCACAAGTTAAACACATCCACCAGTAACCAATGTTCATCCCCATTCTGCTCAGCATTTTCAGCTGGGTCTGTGAGAGGGCCTCACTGGGCCATGGTGTTTTTTGTTTAAGCAGGCATAGGTTTTATGCCCGGGTCAGGGGATGCCCACAGGCTGGGAAGTCATGTCTACACTCCTCTAGGAGCAGTGTCATCTTAGATCCATTTGAGCTACATGTAGAATTATACTTTACCCCATTTTAATACATTTCATGGTAATGTCTCCATGTTACAGTCTCATCGCAACTTGCCTAAACCCAGTAGGTATAGCTATACAGGTACTTTGGCAAGAGAAGGAGAAGGTAACATAGCCATGTCCAGACAGAAATGAAAGAACTTCCCTGGAAGGTTAAATAAATTAACTCACCGTGTGATTTGAAGACAACTCAAAGTAATTTACCTTAGAGCTGCCATTGCCTTCCTTCAACCTGAAACCTAATCTGACATGCTCATGGAAAAGCAGGATCCCCTACAATTCCAGCTAACACTACTTTATTCCAACAATAATATTGCAGCTGCAGGTTGTTTTCAATAAGTAGCCAAATGACAGACCTTCCTGTACTTCATTTCAGCACAAACAGAGACCACCTGTTTCTCCCCCATGCCAATTTATAACTCAGCTAATCCTAGCATAATGTGGCCAGTACAAGACATATTGCCTGCACTGGCCTCTAGAGTTCTGGGCATACAAATGTGAACTAAGACCCAAGAAACTTTCCAAGGAGTATGAAGAAACCAAACTGTATAAATGAGTGCTGCTCTATAGCTTACTGCTTTGAAGGGCATGGTCAGTGGGAAAGGAGCTTTATTAACATGGCAAGGATCTGCACTTAGTCCTAGTGCTTCTCTAGAGACTCAATAATCTCTGCTTGCATATGATCAGCCTTGTAATCCTGTCACTCATCTACCAAAAGAAAATGCCCTACAGAAGAACAATTTAAGGCATAATTCTGTTCAGAAAAGGGAAGTTTCATTATGATAAAATTTGAAAATTAACCATTACCCAGAAATTTAATATCTCTGTACTTTTCAAAGCACTTACACTCAGGTTTGAAATTAAACTCATTTATTGCATTTTTTTGAGCACAATTGTAGGTATCTGGGCTCATCTCTGTTCACATTAGTTGGTGAAATACAAGCTGATCCTGTCATTTCGCCAGCAAACATTCCCTGTAGCTGCAAAAATGCAAGTCTGACACTCACCCTTTAAATTGTCTCCTAGTAAGGTCCACTCTATTTAAAATTAACTTCAGCATTCTCATTACCCTCCTTTCTACTTCAACACATTAAAAATTATTTACTTGATAATGAAGTTATAAAAGTGGCATCTAACAAGTAAAATATGTTCTTTTTCTTGTACTTCAGCTGTAACTTCAGTGGCATAGCAGAAGTATAATCTTATGCTATAGTGCTTTTAGCATTGAAATAAGTTAAAATACATTGTAAGAGTCAATCAGCTTATATTTGTATGAAAACTATACACCAGCTTTTATGCCAGTTTTTCTCTAAGTATTTCCAAAAGAAGATTCAGGTAGCATGCCATTTGAAAAGGACAAGCTGCCAAATAGCTCACAGAAATCCTTTTCTTCTAATTTTGTATATGGTAACTCCATGTTTTCCATCTTATATTATGCAAATTTACATCTCACCCTCCAAACAATGCTATTTACTACGCTTCTGTCTTAAACTTTCTACAGTGACTACGGTTAGGTGTGACATTCAGAAGCGGCATTTTTAAATCATACCCTTTCTAAATGTAATATATGTTATCAATTAGGATCTATGTCTTTACTTGTCATACATAAATTTTGAAATTACTCATATACAAATCATATGTACATGTACTGAAAAACCTAAACTAGATAAGATTCTCCACACTTCTCTGCACAATAATTTGAAGAAAGATGTTCTTCAAGTAAAGGCTGTGAGACTGCATTTTAAACACTTTGTCAGAATAAAAACACCTTTCTGATTTTCCTGCATCTTTTAATCCCACTAGCAAAATACAGATATGAATATATAGGTCAGTGTTGCATAATAAAAATATAAATAAAGACAATATAGAATCACAGAATCATCTAGGTTGGAAAAGACCTTTCAGATAATCACATCCAAATGTTAACCCAGCACTGCAAGCTAAACCATGTCCTTAAGTGCCACATCTACATGTCTTTTCAACACCTCTAGGGATGGTGGCTCCACCAGCTCCCTGGGCAGCCTGTTCCAATGCTAGACAACCCTTTCAGGGAAGAAGTTTTACCTCATATCCAATCTAAATCTCCCCTGATGCAACTTGAGACCATTTCCTCTTGCCCTATCACTTGTTACTTGGGAGAGGAGACCAACACCCACCTCACTACAACCTCCTTTCAAGTAGTTGTAGAGAGTGATAAGGTCTTCCCTGAGCCTCCTTTTCTCCAGATTAAACAGCCCCAGTTCCCTCAGCCACTCCTCACAAGTTGCGCTCCAGGCCCTTCACCAGCTTCATTGCTCTCCTTCGGACATGTTTCAACACTTCAATGTCTTTCCTGTAGTGAAGGCCTCAAAAACTGAGCAGAGGATTTGGCGCGCAGGGTTGCTCACCAGTGCTGAGTACAGATGGGCAATCACCTCCCTGGTCCTGCTTGCCACGCTATTTCTGAGACAAGAACAAGCTGTTCAGATACCTGCAGGAATAGGCAAAAATTGTTTTCAAAAATAACCACCAAGGTGGTCTCTCTAGCATGGGAAGAGTAGGGAGATAATCTAATCCTTTCTGGGAATAAGCCCTACCTTTACTGGTCTTGTACCTGTATATGACCCAAAAATAAACTAGGAATAAGAAAAGTGCAACGGCTGCTTCAAGGAGCAGGGAAGATAAATTCACACAGCTCTCCCTCCCAAGCACCCAGGGGCCAGGATACGCAGAGGGCAAGGAGACATGAATAGCCACTTAGCCTTCCTTTCAAATCCACCCAAAACATCTATCCTCTTCTTATATTTGTGATGGCACTTTTGAAGAAAAGTGAAACATCTCTATTAAATGCAGCTTTTTCAAGAGTACTTATCTGCTATCTAGTAGGAACTTGTTCTGAAAGCACGCTGTAGGCCCTCTTGATGCCTTTATATAAAAACACTCTTTTTCAGAAAAGTTTACCTTTACATATTACTAATAATTACTGTTGACATCAGTAGCTATTTTCATCTCCCATGGGCTTTATAGGCCACAAACAGCAGTAGCTGTGAATTAAAGAAAAAGAAAGAAAAGGTCTTCTGCTGTTTTGCATTAATTTCCTAGTTAATGCATATTCTCTTTGCCTGAGAATATACCTTAAAATTTTACATTTTGCATGGAAGGAATTAATTACATACGTGGGAAAAAAAGTCACCACATGTCACATGAAGGGCTTTATGTAACAAGACAGGAAAAATAATTCATCAAATTAAAATTACATATGCAGACAAACTTGTAGCCCTGAGAATGCAGCAGTGAAACTGAATATCTCACCCTAATTTTTGTCCAACATCAGAAAAACTGTCTATCTATCATCATCTATTTTCTACTAAGAATTAGAGAAACAATAAACTATTTTTCAAGGGCATTAAAATTAATACCTTAATAACACATTGAGGTTTGTATAATACTAGTCTCCAGGACTGTTTTATTCCTAGGTGTTGAAAAGTTAGAAATGTTAAGAAACTGCTGATATTGCCTCAATTAAAATCTGTTTCTTTCACATTTTCAGGATGTATTCCCTCCTGATCATTAGCAAGTGTTTTGTCAGCTTGTAAGCATGAAAGAAAAGACTCCAAAATTTTGCCTACTAAAATTTGTGATAATTGGTGAAAAGAAGGTTCACAGTATGCTTACCCTGTCACTGGCAACTGCTAGAGCTGATTATCAGAGATATGATCCTGTGCTAGATGCATTGTATGGATTTCTCATGTTACCAACTATACCTTCTTCCAAGAATGCTGTTCTCTCCTAAAAATATGAAAATTTGGATCTGAACTTCACTCATAATAAATATGGCAAGCACAAGTATAAGACATGAAAGACAGGAAAACACTTTTGTAAAAAGATAAGTATTCTAAAGTGTAATTAAAAAAAAAAAAAAAGTAAACTAGTAAATTGTCAAAACAAGTTGAAATTAAAAAATAGAAACACGAAAGCATGACCACCAAGTTCAAAAATAATGTTGTGGGACCAGCCTTTGAATTCAACTGTATACACAAAAATTAAATTTCTATTGGCTAGTAACTAAGCTTCCTCCATAATTTATGGCTCAGTCTCATTCCCGCAGGAGTGAATGCTTACGAATCCTTTACTGAAATGAATGCTTTTGAGTCTTTTCACATTATTGGAAGACATGGACCTTCCACTCAAAGTTATTGCTGAATCTTAATGTTGTTTGTTTGGTTTTTTTTTTTTTTTCAGCAGTACAATATTATTACTTTCTAAGTATTCTAGAGTTTTCATTTTGGCACTGATTTCTAGTACTTGTGAATAACAGTACTGCTTCTACTTCCTGGAACTGGTCAAGTTATTCAAGGGCAACCTGCACCACCTAAGATACTTTAGTGACAATGCTGTAAATGCATATTTGACTTACACATCTCCCGCAGTTAATCCCTCCTACAGCTTGTCCTTTTTGGACCAGTGTAAAGACTAATCTGACCCAAATGGGAGGATTTTTAGGTTTTCTGCAGCTAGGCAGTATCTGTTTCCTTTTACTATTAATTTGTAGATGGTTGCAGTTTGTTGAGTGTTGAAAACTATGCAGATACTGTCATATAGGTAGAGGCTAGAGACATAATTATGCACACAGTTGTTTTTTAAACACAAATCAAGTCAAGGTTGACCACTTTTAAAATATATGAATTAGCTTTCCTAAGTGGGATTCATCTCTGCAGATTTTAGCAAGATAAGGTTTAGGCCCCCAGTTATTAAAGACAGCAACATAACTTCTATTTTGTTCTACTCCTTAATAAAAGCAAGACTCATTTCTGATTATATTAATAATAATTTCTGACATCTTTAAGAAGTACTATCCCTGCTAGTACCATATTTAAATGTGTATATTTTAAAGACAGAAACTATAAAAATGAGACTTATGTTTTGTAGAAGTAGGTATAAACTGGAGAAATCCCTCCATTAAAGAAGAATGCTTTGACAATGGGTGGAAAAGCGGTATCTATTTTTCACAATACTATTTTCAGACAAGTTTGTGGTCCAACATGCAGAACTAAAATCTACCTTTCTACCTATTGATCTCTGAAACTTCAGAGTGGGGGTTTTAATTAGAATTTAGGCTATTTGTATTCTTGTTATGTGCCTCAGTGTTGCTTCCATTGATTTTAACCTAAAATGACACTTTCAGAAAGTGCTACTTAGTTTCATGTGGAAGATGAAAAGGGAAATCTCAAATCTTTTTCTTTGAAAGACACAAAACCTAAAACTCAGCTATAGCTGCCCCTTCCCTGTACTACATAGCTCCACATATTGTTTCTATCCAATGCAGGTAACATGAGATGTAATCTAGAAAGTGATTTAGTGGCCCATCCAGAACAACACAACTAGAACAAACAGAAGATAATGAATCTGATTGCTGCTTGTATGAAACAAGGAATAGGTAGTTAGGCAAAGGCCAGCACAGTGATTAAAAGAAAAAACACCCAAAAATCAGGCAGAAGTTCGGCAGAAAAGCTTGCAGGTGACGAACACTGGGACAGTCTTGTGGGTAGGGTGGCAATTCAAATTTCTTTTGTGTCTTCTCTTCTGGCACAGTGTATCAGAAACAACAATAAGAGAATCATAAAATCTTAGAATCAACTAGGTTGGAAAAGAACTTTTAGATCATCCAGTCCAACTGTTATGAAGCTCAATTTTGGATGAGACTAAAGAGTAAGAAAAAAAAGCTATGACTTAGGGTCAATCAAAAGGTAGTTTATTTTGACATTTTTGGTTCAAGCCCAGTTCAGGGTGTTGTATTGATTTGGATAGCTCTGCCGTGCTACTGCAGCAAGACCTGAATACCAACTTGGAGAATCTCATGAGAGGTATGGCATATCCTTTGAGGAACAAACTGTCTCAAGAGTTGTCGTTCCACAACCGCTATCACAGTATAAAACACCTCTTACAGTAACATCTAAAGACATTTTATAAATACTGATGAAGTCTCCTGAGACCCAGTCAATTTTTGGAAATAATATGCTTGTATTGTGGAAAGTTACTCTGCTGTCTGGCAGAATTACCAAATTGCACAAGACCATAAATGCACAACAAAGCTCTCAGTAAATGTAGGTTATTGCAGAAGAACTGTAAGAAAATACTGTGGCATGAAGATGGGATAGAAGGGCGGAAGCTGATTTCCCCTGAGAACAACGCTGCACATTTCCACCTCCAGATGTTTACATCTACTGCCTGTCACCAACCTACTTCCAAGGACATGCAGACCATCTTACAGGATAGTGCTGGTCAGCAGGGCTCAGCCCTCCCTTCCTGCTAGTTGAACTTTTTCTTTCAGAACACCTGCGGCAAGCATCCATTTTACTCCCTCACACCCAAACTGTAGAAGAGATGCTTACCCTGCTTACCATTCTGTATGATAAATTTATGGCTCAAAAGACACACAGCTGAAAGTGACTTTATTTTTTTAGCACAATTTCCCCCCACAAATGCAGTCATTTTAATATGCCTCTAATCTTGTTAGTAGGCAAGTACTTTGAAGTAAACCGCAAAAAACTCTACTAAGTGTCAGCACAGGTGTAATTTTAATTTAACTAATGTTTTTTAATAACATGGCATCTGACAGGCAAAACTATATCTATTCAAAAAAGAAAATGCATGGAAAATTTCAATGACTGTTAATTTTGTGAGTATGTAACACTAAGCAAATTATATTATTAAAAATTAGGTTATTGCACACAAGATCCAGTTGCCAAAGTAATATTTCTCAGCACTAATAGCATTTTGACATTTATATCTATAAAGCTATTATTATGCACCTATTGCAATACAGTGATCAGAGCAATTGCACTCATAACCAAACAATGAAACACTTCCAACCAACTGGATAGAAAGAACAGAGCTGTTCCAAAGCACCGAAAAATGGTAATCAAAACTTATGTTTCTTTTTTTCCTGAAGATATTGTTGTTGTTTTTTTTAAATGAGTTCTCAGTTTGGCCAGTTACATCAAAACGGAAAAAGAGGACTGGCCACCTAGCAGAGCCAAGTCAGAGCAGTGACTGAAGTTGTCATAATCACTAGTGTTTATTTTTACACATTTTCCTCCTGTGCTGTCAGATAACAAGGACTAGTGACTAACACAAACCTCTAGCTTCCAGAGAGACTTAAGCTCTTAACTGCCTTCCGACTCACTAAACTCAACACAATAACTTTAAAACCAGCGGTTGCTCTCGATCACCTCAAAGTACATGTTTCTGTCTAGATTGTGTGTGGGCCTTTCTACTGTATAGAGATACAAAAATGCCCTCATATTGTATATTTAATTGACAATTAAACCACTCAAAAATCAGTTGTGATTGGATTTCCTCAGGTGAGCACCCAAGTGGGCAGCTACTTATTTAACTTGTTTTATTTGCCCTTAGTGATAACAACTGTCACTATAAAAAGGGGCCACAGGAGAGTTTATACAGGGTTTGCAGACAGGCCATGCACTTCCCAGAATACAAATTATTAGGACTTATCTCCAGATCTTCAGAAGTTTCAGGTATTACATTTTTCTTTCCTTGAAGTTTTTCTACTCCCTCAGCTTAGTGACCTTATCCTGTTGTTATTGGAAAATGATCAGAATATACTTCTTGAGTGAGCTCTTAGAGTGTATGTCAGAACTATTTATCAAATGCAGGGCAGACATGCTGTTGATTCATTCTGGAAAAAAGTTACTAAGTAATTGCAAAATATCAATCTGTGTGGACTAAGCCCTCTAGATAGCAAAGACAAACACCCTTTTCAGACACAGCATTGAAAAATACCAGCAAAGGGAAATATAAATTTGATATTGAAAATGAAAGAAGTCATAATAGTGACCAAAAGTTCCATGTGAAAATATATATATACGTATGTACGTAAGTATGAACAAGGAAAGGTTCACAAAATTCAGGATGATACTGGAATACAACTATTTGTTCAAACAAAGGCATGGGAAGTAGTAATTTTCCATATTTATTTCACATACTCCAATCATAACCTAACGTGATGAAAGTAATAAACTATTCTTCCTAAAAAACTTATTCAATTTAGTCAGAGTTCAGAAACAGTATTCTGTGTCTTCTTGATGAGTTGTATTCAATAATAGTAAAAATGCATGAATACAATATGCACAGCTACACTGAGCCAGAAACATCTATCAGCAAAGAATAAGTTGTTAGTCTTTACTTCATAGGAGCTCATCCCACATATCTTTGATATACTACTTTCAAACCTCTGCCTCAAACAATAGATTTTCAACCAAAGTATCAAACATGATTAACAGCTCAGGGTAGATAAAAAGAGTAACCTTAAAAGGATACTGTTAGCTTTATTAGCAGTGCTCCTTACTTTGCCTTTATTCATACAGAAGGAAAATAAATTAGACTAATCTAAGACAGTTTTAACTAGAGCTCTAAGTAGCCTTTTTAAACTGATCAGTTTTGGCTGGATGGGAGAGTTTTCCTTTTCATTAATCTTTTCATTAAATAATCTCATCTGCTTTACCTGACCTATAGTGAAGCATGACTTGCAATTTGGAGGGTTTCAAATTGTATTCCAAATGATTAGATAATATGAGCTAAATATTGATTATATTTTAAATCCAAGCCTCAGGTCTTTTCATTGAACTTTGGAATCTGAAGACGTTGGCGTATGTGGTAAGACACTATAAGTAATGAATACAGTTTTGGATCATCCTGAAATTTTCTCTTAATCAGGTTTTCTCCTAGTCCTGTTGCTGGCATAGGAAATTCAAGCGCTCACTGAGGGCTTCAGCATCCATGAGCGTAGCAAAAGAGTAGATCTCATTTGTGCCACTTCAGTGCTTTCCTCCCCTTACGTAGGAGTATCATGAAAATGTAGGACTGAAGGGTTCATTAAAGATCATTTAGTTTAACTTCCAGCACCTAAACAGAATAAAATATACACAAATACATGTAGGTAAGATAATAATTTAAACATGCCATTAAGGCAAATTTTCTTTTAAATTCCAGGTGAATGTATAGTTCATTGACAAAAATATTTGTTTTGAACTCACTTCTTAGAGCAAATTCTGCAAACTTGCGTAATGTACTAGTCATTAAACAAAACTTAACTCCTCTTGAGTCATTTGAATTGTTTGTGAAGGAAAAGCACAATATCTGAATATATGTTAAAGAGAAGGTTTAATGGAAAATAGTGATATTGAAAAATTATCTTTTCTATGTTTTGATTATGAAATAATTGGAAAATATGAAAAATATGCAGAAATAAAACATAATTCCACTAATTTTTAAATCAAATATTGCCACTTTTAAGAACTCAGTGATGATATCTGCTTACTGTAAATGTAAAGAATAATTATAGAATATAAATCTGTATTCTGAGCGAAATTTGCTCACTCCCTCTAGCCATCTCTTTTATGTTGACACATATCCAAGCTTCTACTGTAGAAAAAGATACGCCCAACTTAGCCTGTGCCGAGTTTACAGAGAAATTACAGTGATTTTAAGCCTGTACTCCAGAGTCAGAAAAAGATTTCACTTCTTAGCACAAATATTATAACCAGAATAACAGACTCAAACTTATATTTCTAAAGACTATATACATAGTGATACTTACAGTGAGCCTTAAAAAGCTTATTTTAAAAATACTGTTGGAGGCTTATCCCAATGTTTATTTACTACAAATGATTCAAATCCTAGTCTAAAAGGACAATCATTAATTTCCTCATTGACTTTTTGAAGGCTGCTGTCATTTACGCTAGCTAAAGGCGTTGGGAAAATGCATCTCCTTTGCATGTAAGGGCCATAACAGCAGTCCTGATTTTATCACTGGGAAATTATGACACAGTGACATTGTGTGACATGTCCACAAATACTGAGTGAAATGCAGGTTCCCACCAAGCTTATGTGAACCACTCAGACAGAACAGAGCGTATTTCCACAGGACAAACAAATAACTGATGTGAAGATAGATAACTTTATCCTTCACACTGAAAAATTTCATGCGAAGATAATCTTATCTTTCCCACAGCAAAACTTCACAATCGTCCTCCTAATCACTGAAGTGCTACAGTCTCACCCCCTTTACAAACAGGGTGTGAGGTAATTTAGCACATAGAGACACTTGGTAGGTTTGCCAAATGTCATTCTTTGGAAGGATCTGGGGTGGGTTTTTCCCCCTCTCTTTCTGTGAAATTTTCCCTGAAGCTCAGAAGGAAGCAACTCCACAACACCAGCAGGACTACAGGATGGTTTAGAGAGCCACAGGCTTCTGCAGCAGCAGCCAGACCTCAGCACACACCCTAAGCACATGTCTGTGCTTAGGCCACAGCCTCCCATTGACTGTATCCCATCTAGAAACCAAACAGTGGAGTGACAGGTAAATACAGAGAAACTGCTATACTGCTCATGCCCTAGAGTTGTCACCATGCTGACATTCAGACACTAACTTCAGCAGTTGCATGGTATTCTTTGGGTCTATTTACACCTGGCCAAGCCAATATATCTGTTATACAGGTATTTAAATCTGAGCTAGTCTTTATAGTCAATGGAGAGAAAGCAGCAGTTCTGCGGCATGATTCATCTCCTCCTAAGGCGGGTGTCCAAAATAGGTCAGATGAATCACACCCTAAAAGCATCTGTTTCTTTCCACTGACAGCAAAGGAGCCAACACCAAGCTCAGATAGAAGTTGTTATCTCATAGAAGACTTCTGAAGTTCAGGGAGCTGAGCTCCACCCATGCCCTACAAACTGGTTGAGGTGCTAGGACTCGACCTTGCCAGGTGTAGCCCTGATGGGAAAAAAAGTCTCTTTTTCTCCACTCACCCTCAAACCCATTTCCAAAAGCACATCTCCACCTTTTTCACACAGGAGCTGTTTTCCTATTTCCTTCATTCAGAGGCTCATGTCACCTTGAGATTCACAGCATGCCCTCCTAGCAACACTCCTTTAAGTGCTCTCTCCACTTCCTTAGACACTTCCCCTCCTCTGCAGCCTTCTCCTCAGTGCATTAATCCCTTGCAGCTGCATTTCATCATGATAGCATTAACCATTCCTCTGCTTGAAACATCTTGTAAATTCTAACCTACACCACAAGTTCAGATACCTTTATTAATATTTATTGATACTGTGCAGGCACATAAGCATGTTAGCTGATTGCCTTTGAAGGAAACAATTTGGAGAAGCAATGAAATAATGTAAAAATTGTGGTTTTCCCCCCAGAAAGTATTGTACAGTATTCCAGCATCTTGGATTGTAGCAATGAAAATAATGCAGCAGCATACTAATGGTGATACTATCATCCAACCATAATTAAAAAAGCATGCAAATATGCAAAAGCAAGCTGCATGAATGAAGAAACAGTGCATTTTTTTTCCTTCCATGTGGAACTACTGTCTATACATTCCAGGAAAAAGAAAGTTAACTGTGTTTCGCACAAGTTATAGGTTACATTAACATGCATCAACACAAAATAGCAGCAGCAGTACAGACAGCTCCACAAAAAGAGAGACGAAGAGAGTGTCTCATGAATTCTTAATTCATTAAGGAATGAATACATTCCTACAATTTGTAAAGGAATAAATCTGTTCTGAATAATAAGGCAATTTTGGGAAATGAGGAGTATCTAATAATTTTCCCTTTGATCTGAAAATACACCTGTTAGGCATCACACTGTCCAGCAGAAAGAACAAGAAATAAAAGTAAAAATGAAACTATAAATATAAAAGTCTGTAAAAAAATAATCTCTATGAAGTTTCACAGTTTCTAAATGATAGCTGTCACGAGAAAAAGTAAAAAGCAGATAATAAATAGAATAATTGTTTTATCTATAACATGTTACTTTTTCTGTGCTTCTAAGACTTATTTTTCTAGTCTCAAAGCTATCAAATCACCCAGCTGTGAGGAAAACAAACACATTGTGTAGTGTTAGGTTTAAACAGTGCAAAACAAATATGTAATTTTAATTTTACATATATGAAAAGCATTACTGAATGAAATGTAACTATTCATTTACATTCAGCTAGATGCATGCTTGAATGATTACTACCTATTTCATGACTGTAGTATATTTCAAAACCTGAAAATCCCATTAATTTTTCATATCTAACATTTTCTCTGCTTTATGTGATTCAAAGATGATATGCAAGGATGAGTATAAGATAGCAAAAATGATCATCGGTTGGATTCAACATTCTTTTTTCCTCTTGCAGAGGGTAAGAATGTGTCAGATATAGAAATGGAAGGATAATTTCAATAGAGTAAGAATGCTGGAGGGTGTCTCCATGGAGAAAATACATTTTTAAATTAAATATCTCTATATAGCTTTAGTGCTCATCACCAAGGAGCATGAATGCTGCCAGTCATACACATGATTAATACAAAGAACCATCCCCAAACCAAACATAAGACTTCATAAAAAACCTGTAGTTGGCACACTAAAGCTGTGACCTGGCAAACTGTGTTTTGTTGGGCATGGGGAATTGGCGTGTTCATCTCAAGATCCACTATGGGAAATAGTAGTGACACTAGAAGAAGCAGTCTGTCCTTGCAACCCAGCTGCAGGAACTGAAACTTTATTGTCATGTCCCATCTTTACCACAGTGCATTTACTCTTTGGCTTTAAGAAAAAGGAATATGGACATCTTCATTCTAGGTAACTAAGAGAACTTCATTCTAAGGTAGCTACAGCTTGGAAGATACAAAGCTAATTGCTTGACAGGACAGGTGTGGAATGCTTATCAGATGAACTTATTGTCTCTGACTTTTAAAATAAATTTCTTGAAACTTTTAATTTTTAATGGCTCATTTTTCTTGAACAAGGGTACATACTGTCTTAATAGATCACATCTATATTAATCTCACTGATGACACCACTGATATCTTCTGAATGGGTCAGAGATTTAAACTTGCCATAAACTTGAAAATCAGATTTTTAATGGCAGCTAAGTGCTCCTTATTCTTTGGTTTCTTATTATAAGAAGATGATAGCAACTCAGAACTAGGAAGAAAGAGAGAAAACTTTTCTAAATATATATAAAACGTTCTGAAGCCTTCTCAAGACAAAAATCTTCAACTGGCCTTCCTAAAATCTCTTTAAAAATTGTTCCTGTCTATTATTTTTCTTCTCAAATCTTATGTTAAACATTGTTATACTATTACTCAAATCAAGCAGAACACACCTGCACTAATAGAATCAGACCTCAATATCTGAAGTAAAAACAGCCTTCAAAGCTTTTAATCTGTTTTCTACGAACCAGCTTTCTATTCCACTGAAAATGAGACATATACATTAATCAGGTCAATTAAATTAAATCATACTGTTTCCCTGTATTTTCCATGACAGAATATTTGTAAATCTGACATTGCTAGCATGTGGTAAAAGTCATATTAACATGGAAGAAAGAGCATGCTCCTCTTTCAGTTGCTCAGTCATGCATGCTTAGAAACTAATCATATTAAAGGCTAACAAACTACCAAAAGAAGTTCACAGATCTATATCCTTCATATGTTTTGATCCTGCTGTGATACCCATGTAAGCAACCCTCTGCGCTGTTATGTCCTTATGCATTTTTATGCACACCTAAGGTGCTTTCAGCTTAATCTCCTTTGTACCAGGCTACTGTTTTAGAGTCCCAATTAATCGTAATTGCTTGTGTATTGCACAAACTGATCTCCCTGCCCCAGGTGTCTTCTAGGCCATGGGGAAGGCTGAGGGTTCCAGGTGAGGCTGAACACCACCATCAGGGCCTGTGGGTACTCAGGGCACAAGTACAAAATAGTAAATATATCTCTGGGAGAATAATAGATTTATAGAATAGTTTGGGTTGAAGAGGACCTTAAGATGACCTAGTTCCAACCTGCCCTCTAGTGTGAAGGACACCTTACACTAGACCATGTTGTCCAAGACTCCATCCAATCTGGACATGCTCCTTTAAAAAGTAGCAGCTGGTTACATAAAGGGGAAAATATAATTTCAAGAATCATAGTATCTCAGATGCATAACGGTACCTTAAAGAAATAGTTTTACATTTTTAGGCTACACCACTAAAATGATTGCCATTAAGAGTTGCGTTGTCTCCTTCTTTGGTCTCCTAAATGAAGGGGAAACAGCCACAAAGTTTGTCTTTAGGCTATGCAACTCTTTCTGCTTGACTGCCTTGCACAGGATGTGATGTGCTGGAGAAGTCTGTACAAGCAACAATGTTCCAGGAAATGTCCAGGAAATGTCCAGGAGAATGGGCTGGGTGCCTTTCTGCAGGTTTCAGGTAGGGCTAGCACGCTTTATCATTTCACAAAACAGGAATATTGGGCATGAAATTTAGCATACTAATTCCGCATACGAAAACTGTTGTAGCCTGGGAATGTGCTATTCTCATATGCTGCTTCTTCAATGTTTGTTTTCCAAAATGGCATATCTGCATGTGGTTTGGGCAGTTGAAACCATTCCTGAATGTCTACCTTCTTTATGCTCATGAAGCATTGTGTCCTCACTTTGCCATAGTGCATGCACCATCTCTTCCTCTTCAAACCTCTGAGCATTTCTTCCTCTTTTTCTTTCCTCTCCCCTTAGGTAGCAAACCTGAGGGAAAGGCTTTTAACTTTCTACACTTAACAGACAGTTACTAGGTACTGGGTTTGCCGTCAGCAACTACCTCTAACACAAATAAGGTGAAACTCAATTCTATAGACTCCTCAAAGCCTGACTAGTACACATTTTTTAGTCAATGTAACTCAGTGTCTTGTAATTTATGTGGGGGGAAAAAAAAAGCAGGGACTTCCAACAGGCATCTTATCTAAATTAAATTTGTCCATCAGGATAAGTACCTGGTGTAGCTAATGTCAAAATACCACAAATCCATGTCACACTCGGCATCTTCTTTCCTAATATGATGTAATAGGACTAGTCTGTAAATCAGTTAAATAAGCCATGAGGAAAGAAAAGGTGCAAATTGGCAGAAAAGGTGCAAATTTGAGGAGATAATTCATTTCTACCCGATTTCTGAGTTTCCAGGACAACCTCATGTTTTATTAAGTGGTATAGTATAAAAAAAAAAGAATGAACTGGAAGGTTATTACTTTGTAAGAGATTGTTTAGATGAGATTTATTAGAGATTGGCGTGTATAGCAACAAAATTTATTTATGGTTTGTGCAGCCACCAGAAAAAGTAGATCAGATTGCAGCTGACTCAGGTTGGCCAAACACATCCTTAGGAAATGAAACAAACAAAGTCTCAGTAACAGCATACCAACTGACAAGACTTTTAGCAAACTGATATAGTTAAGTGTCCTCCAATGGCCATGTGCCAATACTGTTATCCTGCCTCTAAGTAGCTAGCTATCTGTTAAAATTATCTGTTGTGCTTGTTTTGGCTGAGATAGAGTTAATTTTCTTTGCAGTAACTGGTACAGGGCTATGCTTTAGATCTGTGCTGGAAATGCTGTTGATAACACAGAGGTGTTTTACCTGTTGCTGAGCGGCGCTTGCACAGAGTCAAGGCCTTTTCTGCTTCTCATCCCACTTTTTTTAACTATTACTTTACCTTTTGCTTTACCTATTAAACTGTTTTTATCTCAACCCACAACCTGTCTCACTTTTGCCCTGACAGTTGTCTTCCCCCATCTTACCAGGGGGGCAGTGAGCAAGTGGTGGTGTGAGCCTTAATTGCCACCTAGGATTAAACCACAACATCTGTCCAAAGGGAGCAATTATATTCTTAGTCTGTTTTGATTGTCTTTTTAAATAATGTCTTGGTACTGCCAGCACCTTGGCAAGGAAATCAAGGTATCTTTCTTCAGTCTTTTTAGCCAATGCTTTTGGTTAATATTCTTTCTCCCTTAATGTTAGGTATGAAAACATACAATAGAAATGCATATTGCTGTGAATTAGCATCTGTCTCAGATTTATCCATCAGTTCCTCAAGGCTGTGCACATGTGCAAACCCAAACATAATCATGTATCTTAAATAATTATTTCTGTGCTTCATCACCTTATTCACTTGACTTTCCTAAGCTGTACTAAGGCCATGCAATATCCAGTGCTCAAAATCACAATCAACAAGACCCTAGTAGAACCATTCAACAATAATAATTTGTTTTCATTCTACATATTGATTATGAATGAATTGAGAATTTGGGCTGGTGTTCAATATTTCTTGCCAACGCATACCTCTTCAATGCCAGTATGAAACTTCTCTGCAGCAAGACCTAGGAGCAGGGATATTTCATTCAGTATTAATTATTTCTTTCTCCTTCATTTTTTTTATTCTCTTGAACAAGCAGTACAGTTCTCTCATTCTTTCTATGGCATTATATTTTCAGATGCCTACTCATAATCAGCAGCTCTCCCACTTCCATGATACAGCCTTCTTTATTTCTGAACAGGAAATTTATCAATATATTGGAGAAGGGGAAGAAACAAAGCCCAGGCATTCACTGCAGCCTTCACATTATTGCTAATGCCAGAGATTCATGATTCTTGAATCAGGTTCCCACATAATAGAAGGCAGCATTTAGGGTGAGTGGTAGAAGAATACTATTTGGATGCCTTTATTTTGCTTTCCATTTTTGGATTGTTTCCTGACTACTTTTTTCTTGCAGACCCTAGAAGAACTTATCAAAAACTATAACTGGGTTTCTGATACTGATATTGCTCCAAAAACTGGAACCTTAAGAAAACTTCCTACTCAGTGATGGATACAAGGCCCATGGACAATGTAAAAAGGGCAATGTAGTCCCTTTCAGTCTATCTAGGAGAGTTCTTTTCCAGTGTATCCTAAATCAACAGTCTTTACACCAGCCATTTACCCAGATAATTAAACAAAAATTTCATTAAGCTTAATCTTTGTCAAAATTAATCTCTACAGACCAAATCTTTGTTGATCATGAAACAGCAGTTTAGAATCAGGGGGTGGAGGGAGAGAACGGGGAGTATATATTTTCTGATTAAAAGTATTTGCAACAATTCTCATTTCTCACGTAAGCAAAAGTTGTTCTAACCAGCATGTAAACACAAACTTGAAAAATATTGGAGATAGGCTCTTGCAGGGGATTAAAAGTTAGTGCTTGCTACTGTGAGCACATTTGAAAGCACATGTACATGCATCTTCAGTTAGAGTTGTGTTTGTTCAGCTGTCATTATTCCAAAAATAATGGACTAGATATAAAATGGTAGGCATTTCTGTGTGTCTTTCTCATCTGGATACAAGCCAGAAAACAATTTTAATCTTAACTGAAAGACTTATTTAAATTGGTTTCACAGTTTTCTGCACTAAAATGTTATCCTTTGTACCATTCTTTAAATATGCATTGGGCTTAGCCAAGCTTTAAAGAAAGTGCTCTGAAATTCAAATGAAAACAAAGACAAGTCCCAATTGCTCTGTGACTAGGGGATTTAATTCCTTCTCTGTTGACTTCCTAGATAGGGCAATCTGATTAGCTTTTTTAACACAGGTGCTTTTGTCGTGTATAATTCCTAAACCACCTAACAGCTAATATACAAAGGCCTGACCTGGAGCTGAGTAGAAATCTTGAGCAATCTATAGCATATCTACATGCTCGTTTTGTGATGTAAATTGTGGTTATCTTAAGTAGGATCAGTCTGCTAGACTCAGGCAGTAATTTACACTCAAATTTCAGGCAATGAAGCAGTTATCTGAGGAAATGATCAAGCTCCTCATATTGCAAACGGAGAAGGGGAAATGCCAGCAGAGGAATAGTGTGTCCCTCTAACATAAATGCACAGATTCATGCAGGCAGAATTATTCTATCTTTGGATAGCTCTGAGGTATCTAAATCTTTCCACTTGTATTTCTATGAAAATAGCTTAGGAGACTAACTTGATTTAGGTGGATGAGGAGACAAAAATTGAAGCCCACAATAAGTAAAGGTCCCCACCAGTCAGCTCTCTTTGGTAACATTTATCTGCAACAGATTCTGATCCCTCAACCTCATATATTGCTATTAGTTAAATATATATTCACTTCTGTGATGTTAATGCATTCAGTTATGGATGCATAGTTGAGCAGAAAATTTAGACAGAGGTATTCTGGTATTCATGAGAAACCTGGTGACAAGAGCCCCATGCTAACGGATCAGTAGACCTGGATGAAAATTAGCGGATGAAAATTAGCAGATGAAAAGGGAAAGACAAGAAGAAACACATGATTGGTAGTACATGCTTTGGTTTTGGGGGTTCTTTTCTTATTTCATAGAGGTTAAGAAGATCAGGAGCTTTTATAAGTAGCAAAATCAGAACTACAAGAAAAAAACCCAAATGTATTAATCAGTGAAAAGAGAGATTAAATTAATGATGGTTCGGTAATGATTGAGATACTGGAATCCTTTTTCAAATCCGTCTTTAGAATGATAAAGAAGTCTGAATAAATAGAAAGCAGTGAAAACTCTGTAAAATAATCTATTGAGAAAATGAATATGCAAGAATGCACACTACTTTGAATGAAGCCTAACATACTGTGCAGCTGTCTTGGAAAAGCCACAGGCGAGTAAGTGCTTGAAAGCTGGAAGAATATGCTACTGACTCACAAAGGGAAGAGGACAACATTTTTCAAATACATTATTCATTGTCTCATGGTCTTTTAGTAGACCAAGTAGAAAGGTCAAAACAGGTACAGCAGTACCGGAGAAATGTATGTGTGCGTATAAAAATGCAGGTAATGTCCTGTAAACATTTTATTAACATTTTAAAAATACCAAAACACAAGAGATTTTGCAACTGAATAGTTCCACTACGCGTATTTCCTAAATAATGCAAAGGATGTTATTATGTATTTAAGCTTTGTCATTTGTTCTTTCTGCTTAGAGAAATTTTTGTTTTTATCCATACCCTGTTCATGGAAAAGATACCTGAAGCTCTTTAAATGAGAAGGCAGTGATTCTACTAAAAATGTATGTTCCTGCTGGTTTCAGAGAAACCTTATTTCTTCTTCAGGGAAAGCATAGTGAAAAAAAAAATACCAGGAGCATGTCAAAATACCAACACAAAATCCTTGAACATCTTATCTTTACCAAATTATACAGAAAGAACTCAGAAATGGTTTTAATTTACATATAATAGCAATTGTAAATACAAATGCTCAGAAAAGATGGGCAACATCATTTTAAAATATAAAGCAAGAATTAACATTAGAACCTGTCTTTCACAACCAGATAAGCTTTGGATACTACTAAATGTCTCTTAATGTCAGGGTAAATAAGCATTCCATTAATGTGTCCATGTTTGTATCTTTCCCTGCATATTTCCATGTACACACATAGAAGACTGCTTCTGCAGCAGGGAAAAAACTCCCACTTAGTGAGGTTAGAACTGAACTAAGCACTGTAAACTGCAGAATCACTTATATTTTTGCTCTAATACAGCTTATGTTCCTGTACGATAGTTACTGTACAGGTATGCACAGATATCAATTTTAGCATGCCAGTAAGGGGCTATTTTGAGCAGTGGAGATGGACAGGTTACAGTCAGAATTTCAGAGAATAAGGTGACACAAAGATGACTTTATTTTCATTTTGAAATTTTCGGAAGACACTTGTTTCTGCTTCCAGCATGAAGGTGGTCTTTTTATGTAGAGCCAATATTAGAAACCAGTATTATAGCTGGGGAAAAACAAAACTTCAAAATGAAAACTAGTTTCGGCTTCAGGCTGAAGTTAGTAAGTATAACTCTAGGTAAGTATAGTTTTTCCTTTTTCTATAAAAACTAACCAGAAAACTGTGCAGCTCTATCACAGGAGTTGGACCAATTTTTTCTTATTTGATGACAAATGGTGCTGGTGCTCTAGTAAAAGAAATTAATGCTTCGCTGTTGATTTAAAGAGATGTTTTTAATGGAACTGAGAAAGAGTAGGATATCATAATGATTGTGGAAAAGGAGATTAAAAAGTTGTGGGTTGCAAGAGTGTAAAGGGTAGCTGTTGAAAGTTCTAAATTCCTAAAAACAGGGGAAACGGGAGATTTTACAATCACGAGAGGAATACTTTGTGTCATCAGTTGGAATGCATATATTTATTTTTTAAATTAAAATTCAAATGGGTTAATCTTAACATTCCTTAAGATTTTTTAAAACTTGTATAGTGCTGTCATCAGCGAGACCTTGTAAAACTCAACCATACTTTGACAGGTGTGGTTTGTTAATAGCATGACATCCAAAATGCCGCAGTAAATTATGCAGAAAATGCAAGATTGCAAGGTGTGGAGATTGCCATTAATAACAAGTAGGACAGCAAGAATCTTATTTTTGGAACACACCATTATGAAAATTTTCTCTGTCTTGGATTATTTGCTCTTTGCCAGTACTTTGGCATGTAGAATTTTTCATTTTATTTCTTTTTTTGACTGCCTAAAATTAAATTCCTGCGGGTGATCTGATGCAATGCATATTCTTTGATATGTTCATGACTTCAAAAATGGTGGATCTTCAGAAGCTTCTGCGCCATCAGTGCTAAATTCTGGATTCAATAATCTCATCTAAGACACAAAGCATCGTTCTGAGCATCCTGAGGTGTCCTGTCTAACTTCCATCACATAAGGCAGAGAGTTTCTTAAAAGTCTTGTGTGATAGTGGCCAGGAGGACCTTAAATGGCATTTCATACCTATGTTTTCAATTAACTCTTCCTGAAGAATTTAATTTTCATAGTGAAGGACAGAAATTAGCCTACAGACACTTCTGATCAATACTAATGGTCCATATTGTACACTGAAGAACATACTACATATTTAAATGTCTGACAATGAGGTTATGACATAACTCTGAGTAAAAACCCCTCTTCCTAGTGTTTTTGTTTTGACAAAAGCCCCAACTCTCCATGCATCCCACAAAAAAAAATCATTTTTTCAGAATTGTAGCCTCAGTTGGAATTATCCTTGTGTTTCTCCTTTTCAGTTTGATTATGACGCCCAAATTTGCCCAATATATACCCAAATTTCATGAATATTGATCACTCTACACTAGAATGGATTTTCCTCTATATACAATAACCTGCAGTAAAGGGGTTGATACATTCTTGAAAATGTTTCCCTTTTAAAATTAATTACTTCAGATTTCGACTACTAAAAGTTTATACTGCAATTGCAATGCATTGTCACCATCATGTTCAGCTAGTTTGCACCAGCTAGTTTGCAAGCCAAATAATTAAAAGCACAGGGTGATGCTAAGAAAGTGGGAAGAAATCAACTTAAACTATTCACAGAAATTTTATCACCATCTGGTAAGGTACATAAAGTCTCAAAGAACAGTATAAACTAGCCAAAAGTTAATCATGAATCACAAAACTCAGAACTAAGTTGTATTTCATATTAAATGCAATAGAAGGCAAATATAGTTTTCAAGTATTAACCAGGTGAAAAATTACATGCTTTGTCATGTTAAATACTATAGGTGCAACATCTTCAAATACTTTTGGAAGTCTAAGCAGCTTGTTTGGAAGGAGAAGATCTGACATCCCTACCCCTACATCCAACATTCAGCAGTTCCTCAAAGAAGAGGTGCTAGTGTATAAATTAACATGTGTTTCTAGTCTGATTTCACTGAAGGAAGACTTCACTAGTAAGAGGAAAAGGAAGCCTAGATAGGATGCAGTTATATATGAGGAATCAATAAGGTATATTTTAGGTTCCACCAGTTTTCACAGGAAGAATTTGAAGGGTAGGACAAAATTTTTAACTCATCAAGTTAGGTCCCCTGACTCAGTGATTAGAACATATCTTGGCAATGTCAAAGAGTAGAAGAGAAGCTTGTGCAAGTCACATAGACTAGAAATTGGTCTTGAAGAAACTTCAGTGACCATACTTACTGCCATGCATGCTTTATGGTGCTGAGCAACTATGTACTCCATGGGAAACATTTGCTTAGTATCTTCTGTAGAGGATAGACAAAAAGCCTAGAAGTAGCTATGTCAAGGGTCAAAATTTCCTAATAACCAGGGCCACACAACAGACATTCAGCATGAGAATAAAGCCACTACAGAAAATACTATTTATTTGGTAACTAATATATTTAAACCCTGGCATGACTGTCACCCTGTACAGTGTGAATCTTACCTGTCAGACCAACGGCAAGCACTATTTGAATTTGGAGAGTGAGGCAACCAGGGAAAACCATTGGATGCTTAAGCACATCCTCCGATGAAAATAACCAAAACTAGTTAGTTAAAGATCAGGTCTGTCCCCAGATGTCAAGCAGATGTAGTTCTCCTGCTGAATTGAACAGGAGCATAACTGAGATGCAGAAGTGTGATGATCTGTATACAAACCTGGTGGAAGAAGGGTGCTCTGCAAGGGCACATTTTAACTTCATCTCTCCATGTCAGGTACTTCTCTACTTCTCTGCTCGTTGGAATAGACAGCAAATGCTCCTGGTAGTGTGATTACCTAAGCACTATCATTTTCATATAACTGTATTTTTATTATGTGTAACTGGAATAAGAAAGCTTTGACAGCATGCCTGAATGAAGCACTTGAATCAGTTTATTAACGTTACAGTGTCATGCAAAAATTGCATTGCCTCTGTCAAATTAAAAATATTGAAATCTACATTAAGCCTTAATTCTGTCCCTATCAGCTATCTAAGAATCACTAAGCACCCCAATTACACAAAATGTAAAGTCTCTTACATATATTTATTACTATAATAGACTTCTTCCTTCACCATATTTAAATAGAGTTCCCTTCAAATTTGCCTCAAGTACATGTCCAGCTTGACACCACTTTGCTGTCGAGCTCACAGGAAGGTTTATGAGGAATCAATACTCAGTAACAGAAAGTGCTACTGCATTTTTTAAATTTCTTTATGTGTTAGGCAGTGGAATGCATGCTCTGCATGATCCTGATTTCTCAAGGTAAAAGAGAGAATGATTGAGCATGGAACTATTTGGAAGGAAGCATGGCAGTCAGTATCTTCCACAGTGTAAACAGACAAAAACAGCTGCATAGCACTGCCAGGCATGCAGCAACTCGCTGCAATCGCAGACTGCAGTACCAAAAGGATGGCAACTGGCATTTCTTCTAGTGAACACCTGCAGTATAACAAAAGAGTTGTGCTAACATAAAACTCAAAAAACTCACTGTGACATCTATCCAGTTAGAAGTCTAAAAGTTCATAACAGACTTACATGTATATAAACATAATAAAGTAATATTTATACTTTAAAAATAATATACATATATTACTTATAACAAAGTAATTCCAGTTTTCTATAATCTTGAAACTTGCAAAACCAGGAGCCTTTTGCAAGAAAATAGGAATATAAGTAAGGATGAAGTTAGTTCACCTTAGGATGAAGTTAGTTTCCACCAAATCGCAGGTACTATAAAGTAACTCACATTTTTTTATTCAAAGATCTTCTGTTCCTATTCCAGGGTACTTACTCAAGAGCTTCCATCATCCCCAAGGTTTTAAGAAAAAGAAAGCTAGTTAAAAAGAAATTCCCAACTGACCTCCACATCTGAGAAATTGATCCAAATTTGCCTTACAAAGGTGAACACCAAACTCTGCTCTAAATACTAGTTCTGAAGAGCTCAAAATCAGAAGTGGCCTGAATCTATTAGAAATTCATTTTAGAGCACCCTTCTGGGCAAGGCCTCATATCCTTGTAACAACTGATCTGTCATAGCACAGCTGTAGTGATTTCACCAGAGTAAGCAGAATAAATTCTTAAACCCAATGATCAGTACAAATTCATCAGCTTTTTTGACCACTCTACCTGTGAAACCACAAAAGCCTCCCAGGATCTAAAATATTCAGCATTGCCTCATCCAGCAGAGACAGAAGCTTTTGGGAAGAAAATTGGTACACCCAAGTCTTTACCGAGAGGTAAATTTTTCCATGGTTAAAACTAAGGATGAACACTAAAGTCAGTTGACACTTTGGCAGGGACAAAAGCTGTTGTGTTAGATTAGATGATACTATCTCATGGGTTTGTAGAAAGGCTTATCATCGTCCCTGTGGGCTACAGGAAATTATGAATTTATGAGTCTCTGTTTTTACCATAGCACTTTGAGGTGCAGATGTGCCCTCTGCCTCTATATAAGGAGTGGGAATGACTGCCAAACACATTCAGGAACCAGGAAAAGACAGTCCTGAGGACACAAAGTGGTACAGTTTTTCCAGGTCATACTGATAGGAATTCTGATTTGAATTAGGAGCGGCCAGAAATGATGTAAATAGGCTTGCTTCTATTTGTGGTCACCTCAGGAAAGGGCTGACTTCTTCAGCACCTGGATTTCAGCACTCATTCTCTGCTGGCAGAGCAGAGCTAACAGCAATAAATGATATATTGCCCAGGATGCTGTATAAAGTCATTTGGCATCTAAGAGCCAGATGCCTTTCTCAGGCATCTGCAGATATGTGTGACCGGAAGGGACTAAATAGGCTTCACAACAAATTTCCTTCTGCTACCACAGCTGCTTATCTTGTGCTGATGCAAAGAAAATATTCTCAACCTTGACCCAAGTTATTACCCTCAGTACTCTTTTTGCATTGAGTGGATCAAGGAGGGTGATGAGAAAGCCTGCTGCCTGATTCACTAGGAACCACATGAAAAGCATATCATATCTGTGCTTGCCCTGGAGAAGGCAATCCAGGTTTTGACACCGTGCTTTGTTGCAATGGAACCTACTTCCAGTCAGTCACAAGAGGTGAAGGACAGCCATGCTGCTGCCCATTCCTCCTTGGAGGACCACCAATGGGGTGCCCCAATAGTCATGGGGCTAGAGCCCCATGATGTTATTCTACAGGTGACCTTTGTTCTCTGCCAGATGAAAAGCCACAAGTCATCTGTGAAAGTCCCTTGTCCCCCCACTCTCAGGCAATCAAATGGATCATCTTGTGTTTAATATCCACTCCTCCTGCATACCCTTCAGGGGAAGAAAACACTGCCTGCGGGCCCACCATCCCACCTCCCGGTGGCTCTGCAGAGTCACGTCTTTGCTGAGGAAACAAAAGAGTGCAGAATCTCTTACATAAAGGGCTGGAGATGAGCAGTGGAGGAGGAAAGAGGCATCTTCCCATAATATCCTGTCTCAGGGAGTCTGCCAGCAGACAAAGCAAGCTCTCTGGAAGTGGTTCAGCTTCCTGCGTTGTTAAATAGGTCTGAACCTACTGTGTTCCTGCTGTCTCTCTTTAGACTTGAGAATTATTGGGCATAAAACAATGAAATTTTGCCCAAATGTGCTCTGCTGCACAGATCTGCAGAAAGAAGTGCACCTTTGTCTGCTGCCATAAGAAAAAACTGATTAAATAATCTAGTTAAATGAGTTAACAGACTCCAGCACACCTTCAGAAGATGTACAGCGATACTGAAAGCCACTACTTTCAAAAGGTTTTGCCCTTTGCATCCCCACCACAACAAGTCCCGGATCCTCTAAGGCAGGTGAGTGTCCAGATGCCACTGAAGCCAATGCAGGGCCTCCACTCAGTCACAAACAGCCTTTTGGGGTGCAGCCTGTGTCTCAGTATCGAACAGAAGAATTAGCCTATCACTAGTTATTTTAAAATTATTCTGAATTCACAAAGAATCCATTATTAACACTGCATTTGATGGGCAATTTCCCTTTAAGAAACAGATGAGGTAAGTTTATGAGGAAGTACCTTACAAATCCTCAAGGAGCCACTGAGCGTAACGTAGATGTGCCCCGTCAGAACCATACTGTAAAACTGTTTACAGGAAAAAACTCAACAAAGCTGAACAAACCTGAACTGCTAAATTATTTTCATTGTTTCAGAATAGTTGCATCAGATCTCCACAGCTACTTTATTGGTCCTCTTAAAAGTCCTTGACAGCATGTCAGAATTATACAGTGGCTTTCCTTAACTTTAGGTTTAGTAGCTAACATGACAAGAGCCAGACACTTCCCAAAATTGAAGTGGCTCTCACAGACCATATGCTTTTCCCTTAATCTACTGGCAGAGCAATCACTGTCAAAGTGTGCTGAATATTCTTTAAATAACTGTAGCAAATTAAGGATAAAAAACAAAGTACTTTACTATTGATTTTAATTTTTTTTTCCAGTTGCATGTTTACTTTATTGTCATTTCACTGAAAAAGGTAGGATCATGAATCTTTCTGAACTTCAGGATATCTCACTGATTCTTCACTTACACTGTTTAGGCCTGGGTCCTATTACGTGGCACAAACTTATAATGACATAAATATTGCTTTATCATGAAGAATTATTCCCACAAGAAAAGTTACTATGAGAATTCATCTAGTGATATGAGTAATATGAGAGACAGTGACACTGTTACTTTGAGCCCTTTTTCTGTATTACTGGTTTTCCCAACTGGCTTTTAACAGCGTGATGAATCACTTACTGATTATGAGACATCTCATCAGCTCTAACAGTGTCCTAGAGACTCAGCACTACGTCCTCTTTGAAACACTTCTATCAATAGCCAAGGATCACATGGTAATTATCAAAGGCATCAGAGGTAATTCAAACTATTTAGTACCTTATTACAAGTACTTTTGATATACTGCAGATGACCCAGGTGCGTTCTAAACAGCTTCAAATTTAACACTTCTGACCTACACAAGGCTTGTTCGTAATGCAAAGTAGGATATCTCTTGCTTTTGAATAGCTTATGTATTCCTAGAGAGAACCTATCCCATCACCAAAATCAGTTGAAGTTAGAGCAGTAAATATAAGGAGCCTTTTTGCAAGCCACATTATTTGAATGCTGGGTTGATAGACCAAGAGTTATCTGAGCTTCTCTGAGGGATGACTGAGAAAGGATTGTAATGTTCCCTGTAACTGTATAGCCATAGACTGATGACTTTCACAATAGTCCACCAAAAAGTTATAGTCTTGACTACTGTTAGGACTCAGGTTCAGTCTCTACACTATACATAGGCTTAGATCATTAATTACTAATTAATGAAAAATGAAGTAGGCAACTTTGTAGCAAAAGCTGCATAGAAACCAATGCAATTCCAATTGGATATTGGAAAAATTATGTACATTCTTGGACAGCATTAACCAGGAGGGATTTTATGCATCAATTACAAGAAGAAATTTCCAAGCTCATTACCATTCCTACTAAACTATCAATTTTCCTAATAGGCTTAAAATACATACTCTCCAATTAAATTGAAAAACAAGCAAACAAACAAACGAACCAGTATCTTTAAAATCAAATATTTGTTATTCCACAGGCCAGAAATTACTTTAACTCCACAGACTGTTTACCAGCAGAAGGTAAGATGTAATGGGACCACCTTCGTCTCTCCTTCAGTAACTTCTTTGCATTCACACAAAAAATGCTTGCTTAGGTTGTATGATCATCTCCCAGCAGCAACGTCCCTCTCCTCTGACAAATTCCAGGTGCTATTTTTCAAGAAGAGAAAATAGAACTTGAGCTCTTATCAAACTCTGTCCTCTGAGTTCCTCACATAATTCCTTGCTCATCATCTTCTCCTCTTACTACCAGAGCCCTGACAACTCAGTGCTTCCCAGATGCTTTGCAGGCAGCAGGGAAAAGCTACAAAGCCACACCACAGCCAAGTGTGCACACAGGCGCACAGAATCATAGAATCATTGAACAGTTTGAGTTGGAAGGGCCCTTAAAGCTCATCTAGTTCCAACCACCCTGCCACTGGCAGGGACACCTTTCATCACACCTCACTGGACACAGAGGCTTTGGCATGTCATGCTGCCTCAAGGACAGGACACACACAGGCCCACAGCATGACCAAAAAATGATGGTGAGGCCCAGGCACCTCCATCATGTGATAATAATACCTGTTCCTGCTCACAGATAATACAAGAGATGAAATCTCTTCCAAAGTCAACCCTGAGCACACGCTGCTTTCTATTTGCATCTTTACTGATGACGTGACACATTTTTTACACAGTTCAAGGTGGAGAAGCTGAAGCATATGCTCTGTGACCATTAGTAAACCCACAGCACTTGTACAAAGGAAAAAAAATTGCTATGTGAGTTCTGATGAAATCTAACACTTTTCTCCCAAGCAGCTGAATTTACACTTGTGCGCTGTGTAAAGGGAAAAAACTTGGTAAATAAAATACCTTTCTATGAGCCCAGACCCATTTTGAACTGAAGTTCCTCACTCAGTACTAGGTATGGGGGTGAAGCAAGGGAAGAGTATTGCAGAAAGGCACCACAGCAGCAAATGATTTGGAATAATTTAATAACCTCCAGCCCAACACGTCCCTTTTCTCACATGTAGATGCATCTTTTTCAGTGTCCTCAGATCAATGCCTTCATGTTTACAGGGTAAGGAACCTCTGCACTCTCATCAGGCGCTGCTTTAAGCAGCAGAGACATTTAAAGCCAGGGCAAACATTGCAGAACAGCTATGCTGTACCATTCTCTTACTATTATTTGCTTTCTCAGTATGCTTCCCAAGGGAGAGAAGTGCACTTCACAGTGCACAAACAACATCACACTATTATCTTCAAAGCATGAAAAAGATACCAAAGTGAAACACAATTCAAAGGATGACCTTTATGTGCTATTATCTGCAGTGCAGTAATTAATTTTATCTGCTATGCACAAATGAAATGAATATTGATTTTGCAAAATGCATGAATGACTGACTGACTGAATGAATAAATGAATGAATAAATAAATAAACAAATGAATGAATGGAAAAACACTGGAAGCCTCTTACAATACATCCCCCTTTGTTCCAGTTTGTAAAGCTGTACACGGGGCAAAAATGAAAGGCAACAACTAGCAACCCTATGTCTATACTTTCAAGTGCTCGAGTGTTCACTCTGAAGTGTTACAAATAATATTTTGGCTTCAGATGCCAAGAAAATCTTCCAGCACGCAGGATGTGATTCTACCTGTCCTCATACCAGAGAAAAAAATGCTGGTGTCATTCGTGCTTTCAGATGCAAGCAAAGAACTTGCTGGCCTGGACAGACCTCGCTATATTGCCTGGGGAGGGGGGGGCTTGGTCTACCTGTGGGTAAGAGGTCTGGCTTACAATGGAATAAACTGCAAAATCATGGAAAGAAACTTCTGCACAACTGTTGTAAGGTTTCAAGCAAAGACAGCTGAGGCAGATCAAACAACTGCTTAAACGGTAAAGTCTCTAACAGGGCAAACCACACCATTATGTGCCACACAGCCTATCCTTCAAATAGAGCATCACAGGCAGGTGTAACAGAGAAAAATCCAAACTGCCAGTCTTGCATGTATGTTAAAGTGCTTTTAAATCCATTATCCCTAAGTTTTAACAAGAGACATGCTCCAGACATTAATCCAGCAGTATCAGACCTTGTATTTCTGAACATAAGTAGTGGAAAGGAGTTAGGCACAGCCAACAGATACACTTTGGTTTTGCAAATATCCTCGACTCTGCCTCCTGAAAAGTAGTAGCCATGAGCATTTGCAAAGAGTTTTAAGGTAATTTGCAACCAAATAACTACAGAAACTCAGAGATTTTTCATCAGAAACATGCATGTATTTTCATTTGTTACAAATCTGCAAACTTGGTGTTATATTCCTTTTCCAATAAAATGGGCATCATACAGAGATCAAGCTTTCCCAAAGAAAGAGGTGGTTACTTCAAAATGTCATTTTACCTTTTGGAGTGACACAACAGCACTGACTGAGGTCACTTTTCAGCTTCCTTTTGCTGCTCCACGCTTTGATAGGAGTGAGTCACCATGATATTTTCTGGGTGTGCTGAAGTCCTATCAACATTTCGGAACTGCAACAGAATTCTTTTAATCCAAGCGTTCAGCCATACATTGATGCTAACTCCACATTCTGAATTCACTGCAAAATATTGGGATCTGGTTTTGCAGTTTGTCTGCACATTGGGTCAATGCCCCTGTTGGTATCTAATTTGCACTGATGACTCAATCATGTAAAGCTGTATGTTAATTAGGCCAATAACAGAAACACTGTAGAGAGATTTAGGCTTTGTAAAGCTGACAAAGATTACTGAGCTATCAAACTAAAGAAGAAGGAAGGACACATTTCAATGGGATGATTAATTGTATGAACAACTTATTTTTAAATGATTATGAATGGTGTTTTTTCATCCTTAATTGAAAAAATGAAATGCAAGAACAGAGAAAGATCTTTACTCCTCCGCTGCCACAAACAGTGATAATTCCTAAAGGCAGAATTGCTATAGCAAATCAGTAATAGGATAGTACAATCATTCATTGCTTTTATAAAGTTATTTCAGAATCACGATAGTTCATTGCAATTCAAGGTTTTAAAAAATATACATATAGATTTATATATAATTAATGTGCAGTCTTCATGTTACTGATGAAAATTACCAAAAAATTAAAAAAAAGTGTATTTTCACTGCAAAAATACTCTGTAAGTTTGAGATTGATATTATATTTTTGAATAAGCATATAAAAATATGTTTGGGATATCTTTTCATTGTTTATAAATCTTCAAGCATTTAAACACTGTATACTTATGACTCCTCTTTGCAGATGGAAAAGCAGAGACATAAAATTATTTGAGAGCCGAGGTTCAGAAATGTTTGC
>JAOEHX010014186.1:0-29299 GCA_025448015.1 Bolborhynchus lineola | reverse complement strand
CTTCTCCAGGCTGAACAGCCCCAACTTTCTCATCCTGTCTTCATATGGGAGGTGCTTCAGCCCCCTGATCATCCTCGTGGCCCTCCCCTAGTGTAATATACTGTAGATACTATATAAATACTGAAATCTGATTAAGGCTAAACAGCAAGTTTGTCTGCATCTACTCCAGGCTGCCATTGCTGCAAGTGATTTTTAGAGTTGTTCTCCTTTTGATGTTTTTTTCTTCCAGGACACAAGGAAAATCCTACAAATCTTCCTTACTTCCAGTTATCCTGGGTCACAGAAGGTTCTTCATTGGGCATTTTGTGACCAACTGCTGTGACTGGCAAAGAGCACATGTGCACGATTGGGAAGTTAAAGCAGCTGGCATAGTATAAGAGAATTTAACCTTCAATACACACACTCTCTGTTCAGTCAGAGGTGTCCAGTTCTTTGTCAGTGCATACATATAGTAGGGTTAAAGATTGACTTATTTCTTAGTATATTGTGTTGTTATTATCCTCATTTTTCAAATTATTAATGTAATTATAATTTCTGAATCTTTAAGTTCTGTGTAAAGGTGAGTCCAAAGGAATTATTACTGGTTGAGTCTTTAACACTTTGATCAGTGTCACTATTGTTCTTATTAATTTAAGCTCCAGGTCCACTTTCTGTGAGGATATTTGCCATACTATATTGGTTTTCTAAGTTTTCTAAAGTTTTGGCCCACACACCAAGGGTAGTTTCACTCAGTGAAAATACTGTTGGTTTTGATGTTTTTTAGACAACAAGTGCACTCTCTCTTGCTTTCTTTTCAGTAAAAAAGGCAGAGAGGAAAGTAGTATGAGTGTGGAAAACAGGTCTTCACTGCCAGTCCCTTCAGTGCCTTAGACATTTAGCTTCAGCTGTCTAGTCACTGCATTCTATGTATTAATGTACTGAAACCCATAGAACATTTGGACAATACTACCCTGACCACCCATGCCATGGAAGCATTCTATTTGTACTAACACCAGACCTTTCTCGTGCCGTCAGTGTGTCAGGAAACAGTCTGGGAGGTGTTCAAGACGTTCTGGGATAGACTGCCAGAGCGTGAAGAATACCACACCTGGATGAGCCTGTGTGAGGAAGGAACGATGAGTATCTTTGAAATGGGCATGAACTTCAGTCAGTCTGAGGAGCACCGAAATCTGATTGTGAAGGTGGGTGCAGCAGCTGGTTAGTATTTTTTCATGAGCAAGGGAATAATGTCCCACTGCTACATGCAACTTGGCATATCTCAGGCAGTTAACATGGGGAGCCCTTAAAATGGACAGGTGTGAGTATCCCAGAGCTTGGATCCATAGTTTTGAGACCATTTCCAAAACCAATTTAGAGGGAAAGGCAATGATGACAAAAAGAATGTTGGCTTAAATGGGTATGTTCCTGACAAGTAGATGACGTCCAGACTCCCTGCCTGAAAAGGCAGCAGGCAGCATGACATGAGGCAGGCTGTGGTGCATTGCCCTCTGTGGTGTGTAGCAGCCTTCCTGCTCGGAACTGCACATGGAGATCCCTTCAATCCAAATGGCACTTTGAAGCAGAAAATTCTGAGCTGTATTTCTAATGCTATCAAGACAAATGGCAAAATTACCTGACTGATGTATGTTGCCGTAGATTTGTGATGCTTGGTGTGCTGCAGCCTGACTGAAATAAGTGTGGTTATGAATATAAAAAGCTTTGGTGTTCTATGAAGGCAACTGATAACATTGTCACTGTAGGGAGCTGCAGAGGTTAAGATCAGAGTACAAATGTAAAACAATTTAAAAATTGCTGAATATCTCAATATATTTTCTGCTGTTTCAGTTGAAACAAGCTTATTGTAGCTAAAAACAAAAATAATACTAAGTTAAACTAAAGAAGCCTATGTCAACTGAAATATGAAGATGTCTCTTCAGGAGTTTGCATTTTAAAATTAAGTGCTTAACTTTATACACATCTAAGATACAGTAGGTATCTTAATTTCTCTGGATAAAAGGGTCTTTTAAAATATATGGTGATTTATGGATCATTTTAAGATTACAATGTCTTCTATTTTTGCAAACTAATGGATGAATAGTTTCATGACACTTATGATAACTCTTAAATATATGATCCCATAGAATCAGTAATGTTCTGTGAGTATTGACGTGCTGACATTCTGCCTTTCTGTCTTTTCTGGACTCCTATGCTAGGAATGTGCACTATGGGATGAGTATGAAAACTGTTGTGGATAATGGAGAGAGGGTTTTTTGTCTGAGTCTGCATGTTAATCTTAACATGTGGATGCTAGCCAAAATTTGCCTCTCTGATGTTTGATGGTAGTTTTGTCCTTAGAAGACTTGGCAAAAAGATGGAGACAAATAAAATTCATGTGACCTTTTTATGCTCACAGTGAATAATACTTGAACAATAATTGAATATTTGAATAATAATGTGAATACATTCACAGTAAATGTATCAGTGATTTATGAAGGATTTTGGCAGTGAGATGATCTATAGTTTATTAAAAGAAATCAAGATGGTTCTTGGAGGCAAGATGCATCTAAGATCCCACTGCTGCTTTACCTTTTTGGGTATGCCCTTTCAGCATTACCATGGAATCAGATAAGGGGCTTTGTGTTTGGTGATTTAGTCATATGCTTTATGTGTAATTTAGGTTTCTTTTCTCCTGTAAATGGATATATTCCCTTCAACATTGCACTGTTATGGAAAAAGACTGTTCATCCTTCTCTTTGCTTTCAGCACAGTTGGTAAGAGCTGATGGTTGTTGTGTTGATTTGAATGGGAGATTGGTCTATATTAAAGGAGATTGAATGCTGTCACCACTGTGCTCCACAAGAAATGCCACGAATCTGTCAAATGACTTCTTTTGAAATAAAGGCCCAAATTCAAATTTGAACCAAAGACTGAAGACAAGAGCTCTCTATCCCATCCCCCAGTCAGCTACTTTGAGAATGTTGTATTTTTGAATAGGTAGGTCAGAGTGCAGATTTAATTGCTAACTCTACTACTGACTACGTTTGGCCACAGTTCTTTGTCTCGCCATTACACGCCTCATTAAATACCACTTGTTTCTAATCTTCCTCTGCTCTCCAGTGTCTGTGAACCATCTGTGGCTAATTTCAAGATTTTAAGTTAGAGCTAGCAGCTGATCAAAGTATTTCTGCTTTTCCTTTGGTATATACTGGCTATTACTGCCACAGCATTGATCTGCCACCTCTTCTGGCAGTCTTATTCTAGAGTGTCTTTCTGTATTGCTTTGTGGTAGATAGCAACATGAAATTCAGTTTTTAGAAGTACTGCATGCCATGCATGAATATTCCCTCTCTAAAGGGCTTCAGCATATCTGAAAATCAGCAAAATAAATCTGTGGGATTTGCTCTCTATAAATAACTTGGTAAAATGTTTGCTCTCAGGTTATTTTTTTGTGGTAGCATAGAGTTTCTGTTTTGAGCAGTGTAATTAAATGGCACTTGATTAGTCTTCTTTCTTGGTTTGATTTCTTACCCTTTCCTCTAATCCCTGCTAATCACTGTCACACACTTAAGAAATGTTGCAATGTCCTCTCCAGCATGGCTTAGCTCATGTAAATAAAAATCCCATTTCTCTTGCTTTTGACACACTTTTTACTGGATATCAGATGGAGCTTAGACCAGCTCTAGTCTGAGCTCTCATACTTCTTTCTTCAGGAAATGGTTGGTGAGAAGGAGATCTGTGGCATGTGCACCTTTGGTGGGGCTGAGAACCAGCAGTTAAGGTGAGAGTTAGCTGTGGAAAGGAGCTTGTAGTAAACCTTTGTCTAAGAAGCAAAAGATAGTTTCCCTGGGAACCCCCAAAACTGTGACAGGAGGTAGTCACCTACCAAAAGTCAACACAAAAAGCCCCTGGGACAAGATACAAAACTTGCAACTGTGTTGACCCAGCATCGACTGTTCAGTCCATCAGCAGTGCTCTTTCATCCAGGGTGTTTAGAGCACAGACCAGCTGTTTAGTGGCAGGGATTGGATTCCTCCTTATGGATGCAAAAATAATTTTCTTCTGTTGCCTTCTTTTGAGCCATTATGTCAGATTTCCTTCACCGTCTTTTCTATCCCCACACTTACTATTATCCTATTGACTTTGGTTCTTTCTCTTTTGCATTGCAAGTTTTAGCCTCCTCCAATTGAATAGAGCACCAAACCCCACCAAACCTTCACCAGACGTATGCAAATAGATTAATTAGCTCCAGTTACTTCTCCTACTCATCTCTCATCTCCTTTTCATCTCTTAAGCTCCCTGGTCACTCTCCTCCAGTTCCAGCCTTAATATTCCTTTTCAGTAGCTCTGACACCTGGCACAGTGCAGAAACTATCAGCCATGAAGCCTGTCTCATCTCTTTCCAGCAGAGCTCAGAACTGATGTTTCATCCTCATCATTCTTGTCTGAGCAGCTCCTTTACAAAGCTGTACTTCTTCCTTGTTTTTCCTTTTCCACCTTGTTTCTAGATAGTTCTGTTTAACACACACTGAAGACTCACTTCCATGTTGGGAGTTTACTGTGGAGATGATTTCTCCTGGAAAAACTGGACCCGTAAGTTGTTTCTGATTAACTTTCTGTGGATCTCTAGCTTTAATTTTGAACTGAACATGATTAAATCAATTTCTGTTTCACTAAGCTTTCCCTGCTATCTCTCCTCTTACTCACTGTAGACCATCATTTTCACCTTATCTGTCAGGTCTGTGGTTCAGAGCACTCTTCTCCATCATGGCCTTTCCCCTCAGCTTCAGTTCTGGACATTGTCATCCATTTCCTTGAATTCCTCCAAGTGCTTTGACCGTGCCTCTGTGAGAGCATGATTCTGCCACACACTATGCTGGGGAATCAGGACAGGCAAAGAGAGAACAATTTTTTAGTATGACTTTCCTGTTGGAAATTATGTGTACAGGAGTGGTAAATCAAACATGCTTGGTAAAGTCCTACACATATGGGATTGTACTATTATGAGATTATTTAATATCTTCTTGACTTTTTATCCACCTTTTTCTCCTGATGGACTGATTGAAAATGCATAAATCCATTTTTAGCCTTGTTGATAGACTGTAAGAAACTGAAGACTGGGTATTGAGATCATACTTTCCTTTAGTACTGTAAAACCTAAGAATTTACTTGCAACATAAAGCTGCATTGGCATATGAGTTTTAATGGTGAGTGATAATTCTGTTAGTAACTCATTTGTAATTTATAGTTTTTGACTGGTTTTGCAATAGCTTCACAGCATTATGTAGCAATCAAATATAAAGGTGACACTCTGCCATTATTTCCCAAAGTTGTTGAACCCACTGAGAGATTTTGTCTGACAATCAGTAGTGAAAAGTCAAGTTATTTAAAGACTCATTTAAAGAATTTAATCTTAAAAGTTATTTTATTTCACAAAATATGCGATTTGAAATGAAGAGAGAGTAATCTGTCCTGAATTAGGAGAATTACTAAATAAGCCAGCTATGCTATGGCTGTCATTTAAAGCCAATCATATAGGCTTTGATAGCTTGCTACAAAATTGGATGAGAATGTGTTAAATTGTTGCCTTTTTTAAAAGAACATAGATCTGTGGTCAGTATGTCATGTTTGTACACTTTGGCCATTGAAATACTAATTTGGCATTTAAGGTTCGGCTCTCACAAATTCTTCTTGTAAGTTATTGAATAAAAGACTTGGAAATAACAAGATATAGTGGCTAAGTTCTGGGACCCAGGCTGGGGAAAGATGAGTGCAACCAGCCCCTCAGGCTGCCCTAGAACAGAGCTCTGGACAAGGCATCCATCACTGGGGCATATTGGTTTCCTTGCTCTATGAAATGATCAGGACTGCGCTGACCTCTGCTGTCAATGGCCTTTGACTACCAGTGAGTAAACCTGTTTGGTACAGACTACCAGTATTAAAAGGATGCATAAGGTCCCTAATAACAAGGTTTGGTTTTAATGGCACCTGCAAGCTGCCTTGACTTACTGAATGAAGTCTCTTTTTCTAATGAACGAACACTGTTTATTACATGGGCTACTACTTATGTATAACTTTCCAAAAGCTTGTAGAAAGGGAATCAGTCTCTCTGTTCCTTGCAGATCCCAGCACACTAAATCTGAGTACAGGCACTGTTTAAAGATACATAAGGATCCCTTAAAAAACTACCTGAAGTCCAGTACACTTGCTCTGAGTTAGACTTTTCACTGTAGACTACATAGTCTTGCTAGATTTTTTTGTTTGACACTTAAAACTGGTCTCACTGTGTCTTGTTAGTGTTTCGTACTAACATACCTCCAAATACTTCATTTAGTGGCTTCTACAATAAAGATTGTCAAAGGACATGCTGAAAAGCAAACAAAGTGAAATTAGTATTTTGGCAAGCCCTCCTCAGGCTGACATTCAAGCTGCTTGCCATTCTAGCTGTCCATAGATGTCCTGGAAAGAAGAGAAAGGTAGTCATTGACATGTCTGCAAATCAATAAAGACTGAGCTTCTACACTTAGAAACACAAGTGAAAAGAATGAGCAGGCTAACCTGCTCAAAAAGTCTCTTTGCCTCTTCACCCTTCCCTCACAAAAAGAATCAACAGGGTAGCTTTGAGAGACAGTCCTTAGATCACTAAATCCATATGGATGTTTTGCTGAGAAGTCTCTGAAGTGGGAATAGTATGTGTTAAGTAATTTAACTGCAAAGTAGACATTTGAGTTGATCCAATTTGGGTTGAGTTTTTACTGAAAAATAAAACTGTATTGATTATGTCGAGAAGGCCAGTCCAATCAACAAACCTCAAAACAATCCCTTTGCCCCCCAAAACCCGAAAGAAAATGAAAATTTGGGGCTGGACAATAATTTTCTATAAGTTTTTTATATTCTGTTCACATTAGTGGTGTGGCAGGATACAGCATTACTCCTCTACAGCTATCATGCTGCAAACTGCTCAGGATCTCCTCCACTTGTTGTGGGCTTCCTCACAGAAACTCCCATGACTCCTCTCTAGAACCAATGGCACTGATACCATGAGAATTTTGATGAAAAATTGTGATCCGCGTGGCCTTGCTTTAGTCTTTATACACCAGTAAATGAAAAATTGTCACCCCTGTCACTAGTATAACCATAAACAAAGTAATCAGACTGATCTTACTGTGTTACTTTAAGATGTAACAAGATGTAACTGTACTTTCAGAAGGATGGTTTTAAATCTATGGGTGAGCAGCAGAAGTAATTGAATCTCTTAAGATTGCTTGCTGAAAGGGATCTTATTGCTAGCCTCCTATAAGGTGGGGAACAATGCAAGAAAACACAGAGCATCTCCCGATAAACCTGGTGCTCTTTACAGTGTCTTGTTGAGTTTCAGTTGATTTTGGAAATGTGGAACACATTTTCTTTTCAGCAGGAAGTTTTAAAATATATTTTGAACTTAGTAAGTGAACACAGAACAAATAAAAGAGAATTATTTTGGTGCAGAGGAGAAGACAAAGTGATATAAGCTGCATTTCATTTTCTTTCACCTTATGATGCGTAAATATACTTAGAATTTGTTTGTTTGTTTTCCAGAAAATGTCCTATACAAAGGCAGCAATGGGCAGGTGAGTATCAGAGTTTGCCTTACATTTTAGCCTTTTAGTCTCTCAGGAAATAACAACAGGGCTGAGCTGTGACATTTTGTAACCTTTTCTTTCTTTTTCTTGTCAGCTTCTGCACTGACTGGTCATGTGGGTAAGTAATTTTCCTCTTTTAAAGGCTCCAGATTTGGTCCTTTCTCCAGTTGGAGTTGATTTGTGCACTGAAAATGAACATAATCCTCCTTTGTGTGAAACAGTATATAGAAAAGTGTGGTGGAGAAATGCTGTGGTTCTTGCACGTGAATCTCTGACTTGGCATGCTCAAAATATCTCAGCTGATCTGGATCTTGTACTTTTGCTTACGTATGGCATCACCTTGCTGGCCGCCAGGCACAGACGCAGACTCTTTACCTGATGAGGTTTAGTGGGCGAAATCTATTCTGGGAAGGAGATGTGTCCTTAGTTACTTGTGTTAGTATTTCAGTTATCCTGCACACCTTTCCCAAAGGCTTTAAGTCAGTCCTGGTCATCATTGCAAAAAGTAAAAAAGGGCAATGTCTTTGAAATGCTTTAAGAAGCCAAAACTGTTGAGAGATGTGATCTAAAACTGGGTAAAAGGGAATTGGCTGCTTGGGCTTCTCATATTTTTAACAAGGCAGTAAAAATGAAAACTAGTCTGAGCTGTGGCTTCTATTTACCAAAGCAAACCTGAACTTGACCAGTTATTATCATGTCTTTTTTTGAACTGAAAAGAAAACCAATCCAAATTATTATTACTCAGAATTTAATCTGTTCTTTTTAGGGCAATTCAAACCCAAACAACCTAGTGCTGAACTCATGTGAAAAACTGGCAGGTTCAATTCTCTGCTTTTACAGGCCACATAAAACCATGAAAAATATGAGTAATTAATTTACTGAGAAGAGTAATCACTTCAAATAACTCACCTTCCCAAATTACATATCCTTATAATGATTTCATGACCACAACATTGTTTATTAAATTTCATAACATGAGATGACAAGGTCAAAAGTGATTCCTGAGAGACTGGTGTGTCTCTGTCCTGTTGAGCTGAACACTTTTCTGACAAGGGTGCTCCCCACAGCCTCCAGGTCAGCTGGGTAGCATACATTTGTTTGAAACTTCCTCTGTTGAGAATGCAACATTGATCTAACCTTTATATACTTCTCTTTTCAAAGAGAGATTAATTAAAAAGAAAAACCCAAACAAAACAAAACTTATTCTTGTAAGGATAGGACCCACTCCTATTCTTTCTTGTTAGCAGCAGCCATTCTCTAGATAGACTGGCTCTTTACATAAATGGAACCACATCTTATTTATCAGAAAATGTGTATTTCGACATAGAGTTTGAATGTTGAAGACTCTGAAATAATAATCTTTCCGAAGAAGCTTGAATTTGAAAACCTGCTGTACCCCTCCAGGTGATCATTCAGGAAATCTAGAAAATGTAGAGATACATGAGAGGAACTAGAGTCAGCACTAATTAATCTAGAGTCACTGCATGCACTAGGCTAAACAACTTCACAATATGAAGAGCATAAAATTTAATTGAAAGGTGGATCAGAGTGGCTATTGTAGAGAAGCCATCTTATGAAGTGCTTTATGACAGGCATTAAAGGGACTTCAGTAGACAGTTGACAAACTTTACCCAACTGAATTCTGAAATGTATTGCATCTCTCTCAAAAGTACACTGCTTTTATCCCAGTATGTATTACTTCAGATTGTTCATAGCTTTAGGATGGGGTCTTCGTTATCACTTTCAGTTTAAACTCTGGTTTTACTGTATCTTTTCCCCTAAAAGTTGTTGTTTGTCTTCTGCTTGGCTATGATACTGTTTTATAGCATAAAGAGTATGATACAAGACTGAAGCAGTGAGACAGAAATAGATTTACTCTGGATAATGGAGTTTCAGGAAGAAATTAATGTAAATTATTTTGGCAATATTCAAAATCCCAAACTTTTTCTAATAGTGTTCTGGACATCTTTTAGCATCCATGGTTTAAGATGTGAGGTTTGTAAGCCAGGGTCATATAAAATCAAAACCATGATTGGCTGTCATGAGTAGAAGATATCTCATCTAACTTCAGACATCTTCCATCAAGAGGATTGAGTGAGCTATCTCAGTACTGACAACAGCCAACATTTATTAATTCATGCAAAAATAAGCTAGGCCTCCCAGTGCACATCAGAATAAAATTAAGACCTTTATGAAGTGTTCTGTAAGAAGTCAGAGTAGGTCCCAACCCAGGATCACCATGATCCCTAAGGCAGTGTGTGAAATTCAGCATAATTTTCTTCCTGCACAGAAGGAAATGTTAGTGAGGTTCTGCATTTCTTGGGCAGTGCTATCATCACCTGCTGCTGACCCACATGTGCAGAGAGAGGCTGGTCCAGAGCAGGGCAGTGCTGTGATTTGAATGTGAGTTTTGACACTCAGCTGTGTCACCTGTGTCAGAACCGGGAATTGTGCTGATCTTGCATCTCAAGGGATGGCAGGACTATCCTAAAACACCAACTTTGAGTATCTAGAAGAGATGTTTTGGTGAGGCTACCACACTGTCAGGGAAGAACAGGCTTCTCCAGAGGATGCCTCAAAGCAGGGGTTTAACAGGAATGTTCTGACTTGTCTTCTGGTGAACTCCAGTTTCTCTGATGATTGTGCAGTGATTTTAGTTCAGAGGTCAAGCTCTAGACATGTTTCTCAGTCTGTTTTCACACTGATGAGAACACAGGAAATTTTGCAGTAGGTTTGTTTTGTAAAGCATTGGCAAGGCACAAGAAACTAAAGGAGCATTTTCTTTTTATGAGCTTTGATTGATCTAATTTTTTTACTGTGAAACAATTGTTTCTGTGAAACAATTTCTTAGTTTGGGATTGATCTGGAATGCAAGACAGGCCCTTGATATCTGTTAGTCATTTTAACCACACTACCTTTCTAGATGTGGTCCTACACCTGGGTCAGAGCAATCCCAGGCACAGCTACAGATGCGGCAGAGAGGAGATTCAGAGCAACCCTGTGGAGAAGGACTTGGGGGTGCTGGTCAATGAGAAAATGAACATGAGCCAGCAGTGTGCACTCACAGCTCAGAAAGCCAACCGTATCCTGGGCTGCATCAAAAGGAGCGTGACCAGCAGGTCGAGGGAGGTGATCCTGCCCCTCTACTCTGCTCTTGTGAGACCTCACTTGGAGTGCTGTGTGCAGTTCTGGTGTCTTCAACATAAGAAGGACATGGAACTGTTGGAACAAGTCCAGAGGAGGGCTACGAGGATGATCAGGGAACTGGAGCACCTCCCTTATGAAGATAGGCTGATAAAGTTGTGGCTGTTCAGCCTGGATAAGAGAAGGCTGCATGGAGACCTCATAGCAGTCTTCCAGTATCTAAAGGGGGCTTATAAGGATGCTGGGGAGGGGCTCTTCATTAGGGACTGTAGTGATAGGACAAGAGGTAACCATTTAAAACTTTAACAAGGGAAGTTTAGATTGAAGTTCTTTACTGTGAGGGTGGTGAGGCACTGGAATGGGTGGCCCAAAGAAGTTGTGAATGCTCCATCCCTGGTGGAGCTCAAGGCCATGTTGGGCAGAGCCCTGGGTGGCATGGTTTAATGTGAGGTGCCCCTGCCCACGGCAGGGGGGTTGAAACTAAATGATCTTAAGGTCCTTTCCAACCCTAACTATTCTATGATTCTATGATTAAAGCAAAGCTGTTCTGAAGGCTATAAACAGCTGTAGAATTGAAAAATTGACTTAACTTAATAAATTTCATAATCCTACCTAGATATCAATATTGTGTCTCTATCTATCTGGAAAAAAATCTAGTTTCAGCTTGTTAAATGCTAGGACAGTTTCAGCGTAGCCTACAGGAAGGTGGCTTCTACTTGTGTAATACAGTTCCCAAAATAACTCGCAATCTGGAATTACCGACAATTACATAACAGCCGGAGAAAAGTCTGTTCCTGTAAGGCTGCACACATTAACACAAGTTAAATGCTCAGGTAGCCTGGCCTTTCAAAGAACTAAGACTAAGTACCACTGAGGAGAAAATCTCAAAGAAAAGGTAATACATGGGAAATAATCCAGATGTGCATAGAGCAGCCCAGCGGACAGCAGAGTTTTGCCCCAGTTGGAAGTGTGAGAGCACTACATCAGCTGAAGACTTTTAATGATTGCTTTATTCAGTAGGCCACTGGGACTGTGCATAATAAATTTTGCTTTCTTAACATTGGGGTATGTCTAGTGACAATAGGACTGTTGTTTTGCCTAATTCCTAAGAGATCAAAAGATAGATCTTATGAATCAACTGAAGGCAAAGAAGTAGCACAAAATTGCTGCAGTAGAAAACTAAGAGCTTTATTTTGCAAGATGAGCATTAAAACAATAATGTTTAAGTAAAAAAAAATGCTTGACATAGCAAATTAGACTTTAGGACATTCGGATTGATAAACAATGGTATCAGTCGTTGATAAACTGATGGATGTCCAGAGCATGCAGTACAAATCTGAGGAGGTTACCTCCTTCAACCACAGAGCTGGGGTTGTGCTGAACCTTAAGAAGCAATGTATAGTGAAACGTAATTGATACCTTAATAAAATTTCATTGTAAGAGTGAAATGGTATCACTGGTGCCCCATTTCACAGATTTAGGGCATTATTTCTCCTTAATAACACAGTATGGCTGCACACAAAGAACTGGTTTAGGCTGTACAGTTGCCTATCAGTCAATGGGACTCTATATGCTTTGCAGGACTGGAACCTTCCTGACATGACTAATGTCACACAGAAATACATATCACGGAGTTTGAAAAGGGGGAATATAGGCTGCCTTTTTCAGCTGTGTTTGCAGTGTTAATACATACAGGCTGTCTGTAAGCGCTCCTTGCTTCAGATCAACTTCTAAGGCCCTTATGGGCCTTGTCTTATGTCTGCCTAGATCGTGGTGTTTAAGAGAGCTGCGTGTTCTGAAAACTGTTGTTTCTGCCAAGGAAACATGGTGCAGTGCTGTTTTTTCTGCTGCTTAGACGTCTGCTTGTGCATATTCCTTCCTGCCTCTCCATACATATGTGTGTTTTTATATATGAGCTTATCGCTCAGGCAAGGTGGTCCAGGGCATCACTCATGCAGGTAGGACAATAGAAACTACATTTTGTATGTATGTGTCTCGAAACCACAGTAAGCTTTTGCTGGAATATAGTCCTTCCACCTGGAGTGTCTTGCTTGTGTAGGTATACTTAAAAATAAAGCCTGGCCCTTAATTAATCTTATATTTTCCATTATATTTTAATTGGTGCGACTGAAGGGGAATTTGAATCTATGTTTACCATGAGGAGCAGTATGTTCAGGCAAATCAGGACATACATTGCCATGTGCATTTTGAGTGACTTCTTTAGAGATGCCTAGTACTTGTTCAGGAGATTAATGAAGTGGGTATTTGAAAAATTAAAATGTTAAGGGGAAGTAGAAGGCAGAAATAAATTAATGCAAAAAGGAAGGAAACCCCAATGTTCTGGTAAAGCAATGGAATAACGTTGTTCAGAAAGTGAGGTTGTAGCAGATTCTTAAACCAGTATTCTTATCCTCCCGAGGAAAAGTTATAACTGAAAATGTGACCAAATTTGGTACTGACTGCTCTTGCTTGGCTAGATTGATTAGGGTTTTATGAGGTATTACTTAAGCCTTTGGCTTTTAATTTTCAGCCAGCTACAAGCCGGAATCAGAAAACCGGTTAGTTCTGGGAGGCATGTATTTAAAAGCCTCTTGGTGCCAGTAAGAGTACATTACCTGGCCCTGACAAAGACCATGGCCTGTTGCTGGTTGAGGTGTGATGGGTAAATGACAGCAGCCTTCTCACCTTGCTTTTCAGTGGTCCCATGGTGGCCATACGGCCACATAATTGCTACCCTACAGTTTACCCAGTGCCTAAACTGGTACTACAAACTAAAGCGCCCTGTTGGAGAGCTGCCACTCATTTGGGCTGGTGGCAGAGAGTCTTTTGGGACCTCTGAAACTTAGAGAATTTTATTTCAATATGTCCATAGCTGGTTATCTGATCTAGAAGTAGAACTCCACTCCAGAAAGCTAATCTTAGGCTTTACAATTTTCAAACTGTTCCTCGTTTGTAAGTGTGATTTATGCCATAGCATTCTCTCTGTTTTTTCTTGTCTGCTTTGTTGGGTTTTCCTCGAAGAACTCGAGCAAGTTAGCTAGAAGCGACCTGTGTGCAGGCACCCAGGGCTGCAGCAGGGGGCTCTTTCTGAGGAGAGGCCGGGGCTGCCCAGAGCTGGGCACAGCCGGTTCCAGCCAGACCCAGCCGACTGGCCCACTGCAGGGGGCACCTGAGCCTTGCGGCCATGGAGGCAGGACGTCAGGAAAGCGTGTGTAAGGAAGGGCAAAAGCATTGCATGGGGAGAGGAGGAGGGAAGAGAAAGAGTGAGAATGGCAGCATAAGGAGCACTGAGGTCCCAGGCAGAGGACAGAGAGGTGCTCTGTGGCAGAGCAGGTGTTCCCTGCGGACCAGGAGGGCTCACCCTATAGCAGGAAGCCATTTTTCTGCAGGACCTGCTGATCTGCAGAGGAGTCAGGAGTGAAGCTGGGCCTGAGAAAGGGTGAGGGGAGGTGGTGCTGCAAGTTTTATCTGTTTCCCACTACCCAAACCTATTTAGATACACAATAAATTCATTTTCCTCAAGGTGAGGGTGTTTTGCCAGTAGAGGTAATTGGTAAGCAATCTTCCCATTTTTATCTAGGCCCAGAACCTTTTTTATCCTATTTTCTCCTCTGTTCTGTAGAGAAGGGGGAGACTTTTGGCCCTTACCCTGTAGCTACCCTGCCAAAGAACTAAGTGCTCAATTCAGTTGCTCAGGTGGTCATTGAGGTCCTTTTGAGATGCCCCAAGTTGCACCACACATCTGCAGAAGTCTGGCAGAGGTGACATGGGATACGTGTGTGCCCTGCACCTCCTGGGGCAGCAGCTGAGGTCAGGAGTGCCTGGAGGGCCCTTCAGGCGTACCAGGCACTGACCTGTGGGCAGCTAGACTGAGTCCTGTTAGTCTCAGGTTGAACTCAGAACCTCCCACAGCAAGTTCCTCACTGTCCTTTGTAAAGAAAAGGCTTAGCTCATTTTTATATATGTGTTTGAGCACTTCAGCTGATCAGAACATTACAGATCCTGTACCAGAGCTGTTTCACTGCGCATCACTTTGCTTTTGTTTTGTGTTTTTATTCTTAGTTATGTGAAATAGTTTATAATAAGTAAAATACCAGGTTGTTTCACCTCTCCTGAGAAGTAGAATCGTATTTGCTTCTGAACAATCATTAACCATGATGCACTAAAATGCTTTATTTACTGATGTCATTTGGTGAGACTCTGGTATAGATGTAATCTGTTGAAGTTGGTAAGAGTAATGCATCCTTGAAGTAAGGTGAATTTAATTGGAAAATATTTCATCTGACAAATTAATAATTAAGCAATAGCATTTATTTCAGTTCTAAGATGGTGAATGATTAAGGAAACTAAGTCCCTCCAGAATATAGCCAGAACCGGTTAAATGTAGGGTTTTGTTGTGTTGGTTTTGTTTGTTTTTTAGCAGAAAGAAGTTGATGCTTTTTGAATGAATTTCTTGTGACTATACATGTGACATCAATGGCAGAGAGAATAAGAGGTGATATCTTGTTTAAATTATACCTGCTAGTAAAATTTGGCTTCCCAGTTTTGAAAATCATTCCAAGATTTACTGAGGTGGCCAAAGAATTCATAGTTACTTTACACTGTGCTGACTTAAAAGAGGTACCAGTGTCCACGAAATCAAAGCAGACACAAGTAACTGTACATTTCAAAGCTTGCATAGAGCTCATTGAGTTGTTCAAGAAAATACATGAAGGTACTGTTTAAACTCTTGTTCCTGCTAGGATGGATGAAAAGGTTCTTGGCTCAAATAGAAAATTCACCAGATTTGTTTTCGGGCTGTTTATTGGCAAATGTTACGTGTCTGTAAGAAGCAGGGAAGAAACTGTTTTTGAGTTTTTCAGTGAAGCTACCATATGTTTGATCATATACTTGTGCCCCAGTATCTTTCGTATGTTACTTTGGATCTGGTTGTCTGGCTGGTGCTGGAAACATCTGGGTTTTGCAGTGATATAGAGTCTGATAATATGTCCTGAAGGAGAGAAAATATCCATGAACTTTCAGTGGAGTTATTCTTGAGCACAGACTGCAAGACCTGTAATCTAGTATGTGAATCAAAACCTCGAACTTTGCAAGGCTAGGAACCATCACTCACATGATATCAGCACTTGCATATGTATTACAGTGGAGATTCCTTGCTGCAGTGCTTTTTTAATGGCACAAATGCATCAACTAAAAAAAAAGAGTTCCATTAGAGGTGAGAGAAATATCTCAGTGCAATGAATTTAAATGATTTTTTGAAGTCTGAAATTGAGTTTCTGTCCAACACTTAAACTTGCAATCTTACAGATTGGGCTGTATATATTAAAAATATGGCAAACCTGAAAAAAAAATTTTTTTACTCATTCAGGAAAGACTTGTTTCTGTCAGAGCGTGCCTCCCACTCTTGGTAGTTGCTCAGGGCTCACAGAATTGGTGCCAAGGAGCTTGGGTTTACTGTAGCAGCCGTGTCAAAGCTGTTAATATTTCTTCAGGCTGACAATCTTCATCTGATTTTTATCCGAAATGTTTTCTTTTTCACATTTGGCCTCGAGTTGTGTTATGTGTGTGTGAATGCAATAATTGGATTGGGAAACAGATGCCTTTTGAAGATTTCTAAATAAGCAGAGTGAAAGTTACAATGAAAAGAATTCATTGTCTTGCGGTGGTTTCAGTACAGTTATGATGTTTTAGTGCACTGGAGAGTATTTTAAAGACTGAGCATTTTATAACATTTTAGAGGTTATCTTTGTATTTTATCTCTGGTCTTTGCATTTGATTCCTTTACAGACCTGAAAGAGGTGAAATGTATTTTTGGGTGGGATTCCAAGTCAGTTAGAATATAAGGTGGCTAGCAACCCACAGAGGCACACTGTTGAGTAATGCAAGTGACCCAATATATAAGTTGCAAAAAACAGGACTGAAATATTGCAAAGTCTAATTTTTATGAGGTTATCAGCAAAGTAGTACCATGACAAATTCCTTCTGCAAATGTGCTTTTGTGGGTGGCAGCAGAATCACAGATAAATAAAAACCTAATAAATCCATCTCAACATGTCCAAACTTCAGTTTCTGATTGTATTTTTCTTTAGCAGTAGTGGGACCCCAACTCCAGCTTCGGATGCTGATGTTACTACACTAAGAGGTCAGTTTTTACCTAGATCCTGTCAAGGCTGATTCTGAATTACTAGGGAATTGAGAAATTCAGTTGAGTTTGGATTTCAGAAAGAGCTGTAAATTTCTGCATCTCAGATAATGCTGTTTGTGATATGGAGATCAAGTTACATGCTGAGATTATTTTGTTATTGTATGAATTATGAAAATCCTACTTGAGAAATTAATTCTGTGAACTTTTTACTGCACTTAACTTCATGTTCACATAAATACATCTGCTTAGACAGAACACTAGCATTTTATTCCAATTAGTGTATTTAATACTTTTCCTCAGACTCTTAGGTGTTTCCTGTGTTGTTTCTGTCATGATGATGGGAATAGGAATCAAATTTTACTGTTCGGTTATGCCTGCTGAGCTGCTTCTGTGTGTATCTACAGATACATGGGTATAAAAAGCAACAACAAAAAAATAATACTGTTTTCTTTCAAACTCAGATGCAGCTGCCAATGTTTCTCCCCCTCATGAGATCTCTGTTGAAAGTCTTGTGACTGGTACCATTCATGAGATTGAAGATGCAGACACTAATGTGAGTGACTTGTTTGGGTTTTTTTTTTTTGGTTCAGCATTCTGTTGCCTAATACCTAAAATAATATCTAAATTACCTAATATCTAATAATAAATATCTAAAATACCTTAATAATACTGTTCGTTGTTATTTGAATTTCCTACTTAAAGGTATTGTTAGTGTAGTGTCTTAACACAGATTAAGATTTCATAAAAGAAGGGCATGAACCTCAGAAAGTTTTAAAATTATTTCCTGGGTAGGTATTTTTCATTTGCAGAGGCTTTGCAATGCCTCTTCCCCAACAGTGACAGAGGGCAAACCAGCTGTGGTAGGAGGTGAGGATTTTGCTAGTGACACAGGGCTAGACAGGGAATGTTAGGGCTTCTGAGAGCTCCAAGAAGAATGCAGAGCATTATTATTCCTATGGAAACACAACACACCTTAAATTGCTGCAGCAATGTTTTGAGAGTCCGTGTGATACAACTGTGGAGGACAGCAGAAAGGTCACCGGCATAGCCTTGAAGATTCCTTGTGATTCTTGCTCCTTTTCCTCTGCTGACAGAGATGAAGTTTTATTTTTCATCTTACATTCACCCTTACCTTGGTATTCAAACAAGCTCCTGAGACAGGGAAGACCTTCAGCAAGTACTTAAAACATTTCTGTAGAAGAGTGTTGGCTTCCGGAAGTGTTGACCACCACATAGGTGCCAGAGAAGTACTTGTTTCCAGGAAACAGCTTTTCTGAATTACATTTAAGCCCAAATTCTAGATCCAGCTTCAGCATTCATGGGCCTACATGACTGAAGAAAATTTTGCAAACCAGTGGTATGAACCAGCTGGCTTTTGTTTTCTTATAAACTTGAAATTTTTGGTGGAGTACTGAGAAGGTTACAAAGTTGTACATGCTGCATATAAGTAGGAGCTGATTTATGGTACTGGGTTTTACTGTGCACTGTTCTGTTACCTGCTATGGCCATGAAACAAAGCTGGGCCAAACTGTACTTTCTTCTACAGCTTTCAGGGCTGACTGTGGAGCTCTGATACTGTGCTTCCAAGAATAAATACTGAATGTGAAACAGGCAGACAGCTTCTGACTCAAGTCCAGGGTCTGACTTTATATTATGTACCAAGAATGCTTGTGGTTAGGTCCCATGAATGCCTCTATTCTTTTTTGAAACAGAACTGCCTGAGGTATTTCTGCCTGGGCAGAGAATGGGATCACTCAGTAAATCAGAAAAAAATCAGTCAGATTGCTGCTACTACAGTGTTTTCACCCTGTACAGTTGCATCACACCTCATCATTGCTTTGTGCAGCCAAAATGCATAGCAGATTACATGACGAAGAAAGACCTTCTGCACTCAGATGTTGACTGTACTTTTTGTTTTGGAGGACTGATAAATGATTGCAACTACATGGCATTGCAAGCAGCTATATAGTAGCAGCACATATATGCCTGCTACATATGTATTTGTCAAATGCTAAGTAGCTTTAAGTAGTGTACTTGTCATTATGGTCCTTAAAAACTTGTCTAGTAAAAAAGGGATGGAGAGGAGAGAGAGTATTTAAATTTTTAGAGTGTCCTGAAACAATGTGTAAGTCACTCACTGGTGGCTGATAAGCTTTCTGGGGAAAAGTTTTTCCATTTCCTGCACCATATGTAACACAGGCTGCAGTTTTGCTGAAAACGTCTGTTTTGTTGGCTCTCTTTTTTTAATTTAATGAGAAAAAAGCAATAACTGCATGTAAATAGCCAAAGACACTAGCCAAAGACACTTGGCTATTTGACTGAAGTTAATTTAAGCCAGCCTTCCCTTCCCTCCTCCACAAATAGCAATTTTTTGGTTTAGAACAAAACCATGAAACAAGATCTGGTTTTCCCCATGTCTTTTAGTATACTACAAGGAATACTGAGCTGGTTGTAAAATACTAGGGAACTAAGCAGAAAGTACTCCTCCTGTGTTGCTCATTCATTCAAATAAAATTAAAACTTGGAATTCACTGCTGTCCATGGCAGGCACAATTGATAGATACATGCTTCCCTGATGCATTGGGCAGCCACTGCTGTGGGGCTTCTTGAGCAACTGTTGGCCTATCAGTTAAAGCCCAGCATGTCAGCTCAACAGAGGTCTGCAGATCTCTGAGTGACCATTGTGTTATCTTGGGGAATCCTTCACTTGCTCAGGTTGAAAAACACAGGACATTGTTCTGAATGTAGAACTTGGCAAAGGTAACTTGTCTTCCATGTGGAATAGTAAGTAGGAGCCTTGTTATAAATGAATAAATTTGGGGTAAATCAATCTCTTTCTGACTGGGCTCAAGTTTGCTGTTTATGTCTGGATAATTGCACTATTAAACTGCCTAATGAACATCTCATACAACTGGATTTCTGTTTGTAGCTGAGGTCAACTAAATGGCCTGGCATAAAGATGTGCAAATGGAAAATAGAATTATCTGAATACAGGAATTCTCAAAGAATGGTTTTGATTTGTAGATTGTATCATTAATTGCAGCTTCTGTCCCTAAGGCTTCATTAGCGCTCCATTACAGTGCAAGGCAAGCAGGTGAGCATGCTGTGCTTTGGACTGAGGTTTTCTCAGGTCATTAAGTACAATGACCATCAGTGCAGCCCACCAGTAGTGCCCTGGGGTGTTCCTGTCCATACATTTTATAGAGAAGGATCAGCTTTTCTGCCCTATCATGACCCAGAGAAACCTCCAGGTATGCAGTAGTGGAGAAGTTTAAGGCTCATGTAAGAAAGATGTTTGGACTGAAGCTTGGGAATGTGTGTGCTGTTGACAGATGGCAGACCATAAGTACATATGCATATCATAGAATCAGTCAGAATCATAGAATACCAGGTTTGAAGGGACCTTAGGATCATCTTGGTACATCCCTTCTAGGCAAAGCATGACCTACAGTAGATGTCCCAGCATCCTGTGCAGCTGATCTAGGGATGCTTTTTACATGGAGTAAATCCAGGACAGGTAGGAACTTAGTCTGTGGTAAATAATGAGGATTTATTTCCTGGGAAAAAAAAAAAAAAAGGGGCAAAACAACAACAAAAATAAAGGCATTAAATCATCTCTTGTTTTCTCACTTCTTTCTTCCCTTCCAGATCAATAATGAGATAAAGAAGCAAGATGAGAATCTAGTGAGACCTGTAACTGAGCAGATGATTGAGTTCAGCATTGTGATTTTTGGTGAGAGGTATATTGAGGAGCTGAAGGATCCAACTGCCATGAGGCGTCAGCTGCTCTCTGAACAAATCATTTCACAGGTCATTACCTTCCCTGCCTTCCTTTTTCTTATTGCTGGCTCTTCAGAGCAAGAGTAGCACCCGTGTAAGGACTGCCTTTTTCCCAGGGGCTCTGCAAAACCATCTTAGGGGTTTTGTTGCCTGAGGCAGGCTGGAAAAACGTTCATCTGCCATGAGAATAGACTGCTCTTGCATGCTGCCTTTTTGGAGTGGTAGAGTGCCATACACTGTGTGGAGTCAATGACCAATGACAGTCAACAAAGACCAATTACTCTAGTTTTCCTTTTGTGTTTCTCATGAAATAGCCTGCTATAATTTTTGCGGGCAAAAGAAGCGTAATGCTTTGAGAGGATCAGCAAATTCTGCTAAACCCCTGAATTGAGGTATACTCTAAAGAGGACCTTTCTGAAGAATTGCTTTCTCTCTCTCATTCTCCCCTGCCATCCCCATTTTCTGATTTCATTGATTTACTTTGAGTCATGTTAGCAAAAGAATAATAAATGAAAAACATTTCCACTTATTTGAATCCTTTTAAAGAATTATTTCTACCAAGGCTAACTTTGGCCTTACCATCCTTTCAAAAATGTTCAGTACCTCCCCCTGTCAGTGCTACTGAAGTAGAGCTTTTAAACCCAGAGAGAAGTGACAAGATTGTTTGCCACTTGATGCAACTTCATTAGTTCTTAAAGTTGTAGGACTTGAAAGTCTTCCATTTTAAAGATGCATCTAACATTTCTCTAGTGACTAGTCAAAGAGTTTATTTCTGTGCTTTTTAACCTCATTGTCCAGCTTGAATACTTCCATAATATAACTGGTTTGAAACTGGGGAGTAAAAAGAAAATTTGAGGGTCTTAGCAAACCAGCCTGCCTGCCCTCTCAAATGGCAGGACATGAACTGACTGCAGTTCAGAGCCATCATTCTGTTCCGAGGCAGTGCTGGAAGGCAGCTTGAGCAATTCAGGCATAGCACAGCATCAGCGTGGAGTGCAGGGAGAAGGCATACAGGTCCATCAGCGTCTGCCTCTGTGGGCATGTTCTGGGTCTTCTATAGAAGCTGATCTGAAATGAGATATAGGACATCTTAATGATTGCAGTGGCCAGAGTTAGGACTGCAGAAGAAACTCTGGCATCATTCTAGAGAATCTGTCTATCCAGAGTAGGTGATAGATGAGGAAATCAGAAGAAGTGGCAAACAGCAGAACTCATTCATTATTTCTGCTGAGGAGTGACTTTTCTTCAAATGAATCATTCTGCGCAGCAGTGAGGTGCTGTCTGAAATTTAGGCTGCCAAGACACCTCTTGCCTCTTATTTATGCCCAGAATTAGCAATGCATGTGAGCACATTTTAAAATCCTCCAGCCAGTTCTTAAACACATCCTTAAACCCCACTGGAGTCAGTGGGAATGATCCATAGATTAGACTGTTAGACACCTACTTAAAGGGAAAATACATATGTGCATATGCATATAAATATATATGCACCTATATGCATGATTAAAACTTGATTTTGAGTTAATTTTATTTTAATTAAAATGTAGTGTTTTAATTACAAACAAATTTACTGGCCTACCTATACACAAAAGCATATTTAAAGTATGATCATACTGCTGTCTCCTAACTTTCCCTATTGTTTCCTGTATTTTTATTTTTTGTCTATTTCTGTAATTTTATTGCCATCGTTTTCTTGGAGCAGAGTTTGTCTTTCCTTTCTCCTGAGAGAGGCACCCAGGGTGCCTCATGAGGCTTATCTTTTCTCTAGTTTTGCTTCCTTCTTAGTCCCGTCTAGTTGGGGTTCTCTGTTAAATACCTTTTACTGGGGCTAAACCTGTGCCAGATCATAGGCCAGATGGGAAAGAGATGCACTCTTCACTGCAGCCAAAAAGCATCACTGCAACTGTCAGAAGTTGCTACCATAGGCTAGACATCTTAATTTTCCTAGATGTGTGGCCAAGTAGCAATGCTGTAGAGTGTAAGAAATGCCAGATGGGACAGATGCCACCTGGCACATGGATATTCCACTCCTTTGAACCCTTGCCTGGTTTTCTCTGTGCTTGGATGAAGAAGGTCCTAAAAAAAGGAAAGTCAGCAGCACTTCCATTGATTAAGTCTCACTAGAGAGTTTAAAAATAGAGAGGGAGACTGGTGAGGGGAAGAAGAATTTGAGGAGTAAAAAATAATCTTTAGCTGGCAAGGATCTTTTGGGAGGGAGACAAACCAAACCCAAACCACCGTGGACCTTTAATATTCTATTTCTTGTTTTTTTTTTTTTTCTCATATAACATAGTTGAGTATTTGAACTAAGCCTGGATATGCTGCCATTTTGCTGCCCCCTTTTGTCTTTTTCTGAGTAGCACTGCCAGTCACTCAGCCCTTTGTATATTCACGGCAATGAAGATGAGTTGTATTTTGCACTATGTAATGCATTAATGCCTCTTTGGAGTCCAAGAGGTCCCTGTTCCTACAGTGGCCGCTGCCCTTCTTGTTTCAGTTGCTAAGGTCCAACGCATTTTCCTAAATTCTTTTTAACCCAGAGAGGTTTGGGAAGTAATGGAAACCTTTTGAGCAGAGATAAGTTTGTGTTGCATAGATAAGAGGAAAAATATCTTCTGCTATGGGCAGTGCAGATCCTTGCAGAGTCTTTTTGGATTTCCCCCCCTTTGGATGTTTTCTAAACAGTTGTTGGGGAATGCTGGATGCTGTCTTAATAGTTTTCTTTTTCTAATAGTGAAACAATGTTACCAAAACTCTCCTTCTGTGAGGAAAGAGAGAATATTCAACTGCTTTTCTCCTATTAGATGTAGTAGCTCAGATACATTGTTTGAAAATGTTGAAAATACTTCCTGATTCTTCAGTAAATGAGTAAGGTGGAGGAATTTCTGTGTTATTTTTTTATTTTCTTCTCAAAATAGATTGAAAGTGTATTTGAAGGGCTACCTGGCTATAAAACCATCCGTATCCTGGATTACAGGTAAAAAGATATTGATGCATACATGGTAATTGAAACTCGTCTTGTCTGATGGTGTGATGTACTAGCACCATACTTAGAAGAATGGAAGGCGTGTGTGTGGGAATTCCTAGGATGTACTAACTGAAGGACAAGTACTTTTGTATTTGGTACCTCTCTATACAGAGGTTGAAATAGAAATACAGAACTATCTTTTTTTTGCTACTGGCACCCAACAGAGGAACTCTCACAATATGCTTGCCTTAATTTCAAGACAAGGCATGCTTATTCAACATTCTATCCTAAAATTAGCATCTGATACTTCTTCAGTACTGTTGACATGTTTTACTATTAAAAAAGGAAGACCAAAGAAACCTTCTGGGGAAAATGTCTTGTATTTAATTTTTTTTCCAACTTAATGTTAATATCAGATGACTCTGAAAGTTGGTATTTGAGATATGTAAATGCCTTTCCTTGGTCAAAACATAAGTGAATGAATAATCTGGCAAACGATATGCAATGTTTTAACTCTCTTTATTATTTTTTTAATAAATTATACTATTTAACAAATTACAAAAAATGTAATAATTAATAAAATATTTAATACATAACATAATTTTTAAGACTAGTTTCCTCAAATCGATTTGTGCTTTGGAATGACATTTTAAGTTAATTAAGGGGAAAGAGAGATCCTGCATATTATGTATCAAGCATCTGATGTCTGATTTTTGAGGTACCTCAATCATAAGGTACAATATTTCTTGAATATAACTGTAGGAATCTAATGAGACTGTTCATGAGTTAATATAAATTGTGTGATTTTAAAGACTTTGTAAACTGTGCTTCTTAGAACATACTAGCTGGAATATCCTACCTGGTAAACATGCAGGTAACAAAGCAGCCATAGTGAGAAAGGTTTTATGGTTGGAACCCTAGACTGTGTTCAGTTTCCAGCCTGGAAGATTGCAAAACCTTCTGTTCTGGTATCTTCAGTCTAATATGTCTGCAAGCGTTTGGTTCATTTGAGAAGACAAATAAAAGTTTTATATTTCTGGAAAAGTACCAGAGCACTGGCCTATGCTCTGCATTACAAAAAACCCCATGTTTGTGAACTTAATCTTCAGGTAGAGTTAGTTAGCCTTGATTTTCTTGGTGCAAACAGCTATGTAACTGCATTATTTACAATAAGGTGAGATAGATCTGCACTGCTGATTCTTTGTGGTCAACAGGCAATATCTCAGCTCAGTAAAACACAACAGTTTGGTATGTAGCAGAGTAAAAATGCAACTTAACAACTATTTTCCGGTTTGCTTTTTTAATTTGTGTTCTCTGTAAAACAGCAAAGCAAATTCGTTTAAGTTAGAAGACTTAACAGAAATATTAACATTGATTTAACAGGTTTTGCTGTTGTGTTTTGTTTTGTGTTTATATTCAGCTTTCCTCTGGAGGACAGGTAAAGACAATTTTTTTATAGATGCTGTTATAATACAGATGGAAAAACATGTTTAGATGGAGGATACAGGTTTGGGGATTTGTAGTTTATTTGGCTCTAGAGCAAGATAGTTATCCAGCATGAACATTATCAGGGGGTTCTACCAGAAACTGCAAGTAACTGAGCTGTTTTGATTATGGATAAAGCCAATTTGCTTATTTAAGTCATAATCATTAAAAAAAAAAAAAAAAAAAAGACACTTGGGGAACATCTTCCAAAATACAAGTCAGCTACCAGCTAACTTGGGCATAGCAGTCTCTCCTGTGAAGAGAACAAAATTGCTTAATGATGACTAAAGGTCTTTTTAGTCTGCAAGAAAGTCTTGACTAGATACAGGATTATTATTGTTATAGAAATTACAGTAGATAGGAAAGCCACAGTTCTCCAGCAAAGGCAGTTGGCTCAGCTACTGCACATCTTACCAGTAGCTTTATAAACGTTCCTTACAGAAAATGGGATCAGTCTGAACTTGTTTTTGTCAGACGTATGCAGGTTAAGCATCAAAAATTTTCCTCCTTTAGGATTTTAAAAATTTCACTAGACAGAAAATGAACCCGAGCCTTTAACTTGCCAGATGTTTTGTTTCATGTGTTTCTCTTCAAAGGCATAACCATTTTTCACAGTTTGCAGAGAATGAGCATTTTAATTTTTGAATACAGGTTAGAAGGCACAAATCTCTTCACAAACAATGGTGACTTAAAGCCATCCTCTACTACACTACTGCAGGCTAAGATGCATGCAACTGCTCACAGACTGTGTTCCAAGCACCAGATGTTGTAGCCCTTTCTAGACAGATGATGGTGTTGCAGTTATTAGTTAGGAATTATTAACTGCAACTGACAGTGCAGTTGTAATAGATCTAAAAGTTACTTTTGAGGAGCATACTGTATTCCCTCTTTGCCCTGCCTTTTCGCTACTGCTTCCTTTTTTATTTTCTCTGCTGACAGTGAGTGTCCATGATGAGCCTATGGTAGGCTCATCTCAATGACAGAGCCAGCAGCAGAATTCCAACAGGCTCCTGGTTTTAGTCAGTGTGTTTGCTGATTATGTCTTCATTGTATCTGGGCCTGGGGCTTTACAGACTTCTCGGAACAGAGCCATTACTTTAGCAATCCAGTCTGGCTATGTGGAATGAGGGAAACCTGTGTTTGGAGCACATTTTTTAACACTTCATAGATTTCTTCATTTTCTTGCTGTGCCTTTTGTACAAGCAAAATATGTTATATTTTCTAAAGCTCCCTTGTGCTTTTGCCCAGTGTATGGTAAATCAGATTGCTGCCTAAGCTGCCACATAGACATATTCAGGAAAAGAAAATTAACCAAGTGGAGGAGCTAAGCTGTACACAGATGCAACACTTGAAGAATAAATGATCAAATGAGTCTAGAAAAATGGGTCTAGAAAAATGTTACCAACTATAAGCTGCATTAAATATAGTTTTATTGCTATTAAAGACATGAGGTCAAACAGATTGACACCGCATAGGGACAGTGATCAGGGCTCCCTCTTCCTACAGTAGATTACTACTATATGCTGCCTGTTTTTCATGGCTGTTTTCATACCTCAGAGCCATTCCCATCATTGCCATGATCATAAAATCATCAATCACTGTTACATACTGGTGGGCCCATTAATAGTGCTGGGAGAAAATCAACATTGTGGTCTGCTTGTGTTTTGTCTATCATTCACTAGTAGAAAGAAACACAGGGCTGGGGCCAGACCAGCTGTCAGGTTCTGGTAGTCTTTTCTGGAGAGCTTTGCAGTGGTGGAAAACACAAGCAGCCAAACACAGGTGCGCAGAAATTATTTTTATACAGAATCCTTTAAAGCAATATATTTTTTGTTAAACAAGGTACTGACACAGGGTTTTAGGAAAAAAAATCATAGTGTTTGCTATACCTTGGAAAGCCTTGCATTTCTCATCTGTGTTCTCTTTCTCTTTGTACAACTGAAGTGGGGTGAAAGTTCACTTTGCTGTTACATTTGATGGAAAAGCCATCAACAATGCCACCTGGGACCTGATTAACCTTCATTCCAACAAGGTGGAGGATAACTCTTTTATGGACATAGAGGATAATCCAACATCTGTGTACACTATCAGGGATTTCCAAGATTATATTGCTGAAATCCTCCAGAAAAATGCCTTGCTTGGAAACACTTCCTTGTCTTTGGACCCTAACTCTCTCCAGCTTACTAATGGTGCGTATTAATTATGGTGCATGGGTGGGCCACACATCTGAAGTTTTATAAAATAAATCTCAGATGAATAGATTATGCAGCTGCCCTCTGAATAATTAAAAAGAAGCAATAAAAACGACTTTGTTGCAGCTTGTTTTGCTCTGATTTTAACCAGGGCAAGTCACTGGCAGGGGTATTTAATTCTCACTCCATTAGACTACTGTCTTCTTTTCCTTTGACGCTGAATTTTGTGGTATGAAATTTCAGTAGTGCTTCCAAAAATTAACAGGAATAGAAGGGGAAATGTGTTTCACATGATGAATGTTGCACCAAGAGGACCGTTAGCTTAGTAGCCTTGAGCAACACAAAGGGAATACCTGGTTTACTGTTGAATATTCACCAGTCCTGCTAGAGGTGGTGAAGTGCTGTCCACCCTTCTGTTCTCATAACTAGTCTATAGTTCCTGTTATTGACCTGGCTGCATTTCCAGAAATGAAATCTCACTGGAAAACAGTTTGAAAAGATTTTACTCATGAATCTGAGAGAAATTTTTCCTGTTAGTCTTTCAAACTAGCTTCCTCACACTGCTACTGCAGCTTTTATATCCCAAGATTTTATATTTCCACAGTGAAAGAAATACTACACCCTATGCCAGAAGACCCATCCTGGATTACTGAGCATTCAGTTGTGCTGGAGCGCCCAGAGTTTGATGTAAGTATGGTTCTGAGCAATGGCCTATGGACATGTTTGAACAGCTTAACTCAGCAAGGTAGAAATGCAGTCAGCACCCAGAGTTTCTCTATCCTGTTGTTCATACAGGATATGTAGTAATGAAAGCACACCTTATACTGAAGTAAAAACTGGTGAAATCTCTCATCTGATAATTTGATATCTGTTGCACAACAGTTTTCTGTTATAATTTTATATTACATGATAGTACTGTGTTCCCAGGTGAACAGCCAGGCCTTGCTTCTTATGTTTGGACTGTAAATTGCTCTAAAGACATGATTTTTTCCCACATCACTTCCTTTCTTTGGAAAGTGGGAAATAGATGTAAGCATTGAAGCTGATATAAGAGATATAATGTTAAGTATCATATGCTCCTTTTGTTACTGTATTGCTTTCACAGAAAATTCTCAGTTCAGTTTTAAAATTGTCTCCATTCCCTCAGCATCAGAAACAATAATAAGCTGTGGTTTCTTTCTTTTCCCCTTGATTCTGTAATTATCTCCTCTACCTCTGGAAAAACCTAGGATATAGACTGTAGTTCTCCAATGGACAGGAGACAGTATCCCTGACCATGTCTGCACAATGCAAATGGACTTTCAGTAGAGATACCAACTTAGGTGCCAGCATCACTGAGATCAAGTCATTTTGTTCTGCCAATAGCTAGAACTGCTGAATGATGGAGTATTGTCTGGGCTTAAGTATTTACCCAGCAGGTTTCTGTTCTGCACTCTGTTGTGTAACACAGATGTGGCTTCCAAGAGCTGAACTGGTGCCAAAAAATCCAGGTCCAGCTGTGCTTGGTGGTAGATTTTCACTAAGTTTATTATGAGATAATGATCTGGAAGCTATCAGGAGAACTGGCTACCCTGGATTTGGAGAAGGGTGAGGTTCTTAATAACTTCTCTGCCTCAGTCTTCACTGGCAAATGCTCTGACCACACCACCCAAGTCTTGGAAGGCAAATGTAGGGACTGTGAAAATGAAGACCTTAGGCCCACTGTAGGAGAGGATCTGGTTCAAGACCATCTTAGGAACCTGAACGTACACAAGTCCATAGGACCTGATGAGATCCATCTGCGGGTCCTGAAGGAGGTGGCAAATGAAGTTGCTAAGCCACTGTCCATCGTATGGCAGTCAGGTGAAGTTCCTGAAGACTGGAAAAAGGGAAATATAACTCCCATTTTCAAGAAGGGGAAAACGGATGACCTGGGGAACTACAGAGCAGTCAGCCTCACCTCTGTGCCTGGCAAAATCTTGGAGCAGATTCTCCTGGAAGGCATGCT
>JAOEHX010014185.1:39650-67234 GCA_025448015.1 Bolborhynchus lineola | reverse complement strand
GTTTGCAGCCTTGGTGCATGTGGTGAGGTTTTTTCCTGGTTTAGGTACAGTTCGTAAGCACGGACCAAGCCTTCCCCTCTGCCCCCTCCCTAAAAGAAGGAAACACGCACCCTGGTACATGCTGCTTCCAGAAGATGCATATTGCTAGAATCATTTTGAAGATCTGACAATAAAACACTAAAACTCAAACTCCTCCTTGGAGAATGCCATGTTAATTTCCAAGTAACTGAACAGGAACTCCTGCCAATTCTACCACCTCTTCCCCATGGAGTTCAGAAGGGCAGGATCATGCAAAGAAGCAACAACCACACCAGTGACAATCTACTGCTCACTCAACTGCTGGCAGTGCCAAGCCTGTCTCTCACTTGTGGGGCAGCATGATTTACAGGCAGGTCCCACTTTTACTGAGGAATTTCACATCAAACATTCACAGAGTTTCCACATATATCATGAAAAAGAAATGAAAAGCAAGTTTTAAATTTAAAACATGGAACAGGACATTTTCTTCTTGCTTCAGATGGCCAAACAGTGCTTGAAATTGAAATTCACAGCACATGTGAGTATTACAAACTTGCGAATAAATGGCTTGAAAACACACATGGAGGAAGAAGAAAGAAGAGGCAGGAAAGGAGACTTCAAGCTGTCCATACAAACCCATTCCTTCTTCATGCATGTCTGTGATACCTGACAAGACAACCTCTCCACTACAGGTTAACTCTGAAGGATATTCAAAAGGTAATTGCATAGACCAAAGAAAGTAATCTATTCAAGTGCAAAAAATGTGAAGCCTGACTGCTAAACTAAAATGAAACAGACAGAGGAGGGGGAATGGTATAGTTCATAAGGACTAAGGGATTTATTAATTATTGAAAATTCAAAAAAAAAAAAAAAGGCAAAACTTTCTAGTGGCTGTGACTGAAGCTGACATGGACTAAGCAAGCGTTCAGATCGGTTTATTTAATCTTCAATAGAAAAACTTACTGGTTTTGCAAGTGCTCTAATGTCCTAGAAATGTCCAAATAGCATTTCTAATGTTATGTCAAGACCTGTGAACAAGCAGGAAAAAGTAAATCCCACACCATATTTGAACACAGCACCAGAAGAGAAAACATGGCATTGACATGTACTTAAACAGCAAAAATCCAAGCGCTTATGGGAACAAAGATAATGGTTTCTGCAACTTCAAATATAAAACTTCACGTCTACATGCTCTGTCATTTACCTTGGCCAAGATGTAAACAAAGACAATATATTCAACCCCAAACAACATAATACTAATGATGGTGATCATTTAAACAAGGGGAAAATTGACTTTAATGTGGGCTGAAAAGAAGAAAGAAACCATGTTAATGCTGTAAGGCAAGATTCAGGGCTTTGAAGGGACATGATGAAGAGCTGTGCAAGTGTCCCTTTTTCCACACGAAGTTATCCAAATGATACTTCAAAGGATGCTCATAGACAGCTTCTTCCAACGCTGCCCCTGAGGGTCACCTGGTGCTTCATTTGCAGATGCCAATAGACAAGATGTCATTTGAGCAGCCAGCCTTGTCCAGCTCCCTAGTTTTCAGCAATGCTGTCACACCTACACAGCTACCGTAGGCTGCAGAAACAGGGCTGAATACCGGCAGAGCAGTAATTATGCAATGCAGGACTCCAGTAAGTGTGTGCTTAAATACAAAGTGCCTGTAAAGAGTTCTCAACTCAGGCCAGTTTTTCCATGTTTACCACTTAATTTGGAACTATGTTTCTGAGAAAGGTGAGTCTAGCTGAGGGTGCACCTCCCTCTTCTGACCCAGAGCCTTTTGGTCTCCACTCACTCAGATCTCCTGACGGGCAATTTGTGCCCACTTAAAATGTAATGTGGACTGCAACAAAGGCGTAATTAAGTATGAGCTGTGCTCTACACAAATCATCTAAGAAAAATAAAGCTTTCTTTAAAGCAATTTTTACTATACAGACAGAGCATATTATTGTGGAAGGGAAAAATATTTCAATGGCTGCATAAAGCACAGAAAACTGTAGGAAATGCATTTGTATGCATTTAAGAAAAATATAAAAACATTCTTCTCCTCCTTTTCATCTCTGCTAAGTCTCAGGTTTGTCCTAGAGTTCAGGTATCCTCACCCAGCAGGCAGAAATAGGTAGTTATATACATTCATGTGCACATTCATACCTAGGGATAGGTACAAAATGTGAAGTAATTTTGGACAGCAAAACTAATACAGAAAAAATAGCTAGAGTTACAAGGCCTGTTTGGTCTGGTGTTTGGAGACTTCTAGCCACAGAATCATAGGAAAACTGTGGCTGGGAAGCATCTTTAGAGACTGCCTAGTCCTGTTGAAAGCAGGGCCACTTACAGCAGGCTGCCCAGGATCACATCCCAGTTGAGTTTTGAATACCTCCAAGGATGAAGACTCATCCTCTCTGGGACACAACCTCTGGCAACCTGTGCCACTGTTTGGCCATCCTCACAGTGGTTTCTTAAGTTTAAATGGAATCTTCTGTACTTTAGTTCGTGCCCATAGCCTCTTGTCCTGTCATGGAATACCAAGGAGAAGAGCCTGGCTCCAGATTCTTTCCTCCACCCTGTTAGACACTCATATATACAGTGATAATTCCATACTTAACTTTAGTGAAAAGCAGAAAAAAAAGCTCTGCTTAGGATTCTTGTGTTTCCACAGTACTATGTTTCACAAAAGCCAGAACCTACTATAAATTGCAGATGCACATATTTCTTGGAGATGAGGGAAGCATCAATACAGTTTCAGCAAGCTTAAAGAAAAAAAAATAAAATCAATGGTAATTCAGCACCAGATGGATTTAGTATTTGTAGATGTCTTCTAAGAATGGATGTGTTTTAAGAGTTAGTTGCAGACGTGCTTTTGATGCAAATTTAGACTTCAGTCATGCTGAAGTAAAAAAATAAGGAAGTGTTATGTTTCTTTGTAGCTTAAGGAAAGAAAAAAATACTTGCAAAACCTCTGGCTCTTTGGAGAACTAAAAATGACAGTCTATAGTAAAGAAGCATCCCAGTTTTCCCTACAACTCCTCATCAAGATGCACTATAGATGAACAATCCAAATCCTATGCACATTAGGACAAGATGGGGGCATGATCCACTTCATCATTGCTCTGCAAGGATTTAATGAAGGCACTCTGCAGAACCTCCTTCCAGTACAGAGCCTCTAAGCGCCTCTAAGCCTTTAGGCACCCAGTGCAGCAATTGTGCCAAGGTGACAGCAAAAAGAAGAGTAAAATAAATGTGACTTTAAGACAGTCAGCATCCACCCAACTTGGAGCCCTGCAGGCAGCAGTGAAGCTGTCAAGATTCAGGTCAGCAACGCGCCACCACTGCCTGAGACACCTACAAAGAGCAGAAGGGGTACAAAGAGCTCCTCAGGCCAAGCTCTTACAGAAGCATGGCTGCTGTGGGGTACATGTATGGATGCATGATGGAAAGGAGCCCTGCTTGCAGAAAGTGGTCAGCGAGGCTCATTAATCACATTGGAAAGGCCTGATCTAGAGATGACAGGAAGATGAAGGGAGAGGCTTGCTTTCAAGTAAAGAGGTAACAGGCTGAGACAAAAAAAGCAAATATTTCAGACACAGAAAGGTCAGAGGTGAGATTTGTATTTGTCAGAATGAGATTTCCAAGCAGAAGCTAAGGACATCTTTCTCCAACAAATAAATAAATAATAACCAGAAAAATACCAAGAATCTTTGGTAAGATAACTTAAATTCCTCACCTGTGTGCTGTCCTCTGCCTCTGCCTACAAGGTATTTTTGGATATACACACATACCCCTGGCCAAAAGGGAGCAGCAGCTGCGAAGATGTCAAAGAACAAATACATGGATGAATGGTGGATAGAAGCTGAAGGGCAAAGAAAGACAGACTGAAGAGTAATTTGAATGGGAAAATGGGGCAGACAAATTTAGAAAGGAGGCTGCAGGAAGGCAAGACAAGAGAACTGTGGGGAAGAGAAGCAACAGACAGCGAAACACTGAAGGACAATGACACCATTTTGAGGTCTTGCTTTGTTGCACCCACCACTGTACCAGACTTCCACATAAAATAGCAGCAGTCATATTGCTGCTGCTGGGCTTCACCCAGTCCCTGGGGAGATAAGGACCAAAATAGCAATCACTGCACTCCACAATATGTTAAAGGTAAATAGGGCGGGTGGAGGTGGGAGAGGAGGGAGAGGAGGAAAGGGACAGACAGAACAGGACCATGGATTGCAGAAGGGCTGATATTACAGCAAAGAAGAGAAAGTGATATAATTTATCAAGTCCGTCATACATCTTCTGATTAGACTGCGGTTGTAATGTCGTGTTAGAAATACAAAGCTGCACACTCATTTCCAGATGACTGCAATGCCCAAAATACACAATGCCAATTATGACTGAAACAGAAGGAAATCATCCTTACCCTGAGAAGTTTGTACTGTAAGTGCTTATATAGACAGGGATCATTATACTGGATCTTACAATATTTTTCACTCTTAAGGTATTTGCAGCAATAATGCAGTTTAGAATCCTAAACCACAGACTGTTCAGCCTACCTTGCTCGCCTACAGCTTGCAATCACATAAAAGATGCCTCTTCTTTATTGTCTCTGTTTCGCCTGCCCTCTCCTGCTTTTTTTGGCCTAAATTATACACGTAAAACCCACTTTGGAACAGGGGCTTTATGTGTATTAGGAATTTGCATTATAGGCCAACACAACACATCATATTAACATCTCTTTACTATCATTACCTACAAAACTCTGGAGAGTTAGGGTTGCTCAGCCTGGAGAACAGGAGGCTGTGGGGAGCCTTTGTAACACTCTTCCAGTACCTAAAGGAGGCCTACAAGAAATCTGGAGAGGGATTTTTTTATAAGGTCATGCGGTGATAGGACAAGGGGGAATGACTTTAAGCTGAAGTCTACCATAAATCTAGGGTAGATTTAGATTAGGTATTAAGAAGAAGCCCTTTACTATGAGGATGGTGAGGCACTGGAACAGGTTATACAGAGTTGTGGCTGCATCATCCCTGGCAGTGTTCAAGGCCAGGCTGGATGGGACTTTGAGGTGTCCCTGCCTGTGGCAGGGGGGTGGAACTGGATGATCTTTAAGCTCCCTTCCAACGCAAACCATTCTATGAAAACCAGCAGCCAAGCCTTAAAAGAACCAGTTATAATCATGGAGCTTAAACAGACGCAGGAGCCAAATATTCAGAAACTTGTGAAGATGTGCACATCACTGCAAACCCAGATATTCATATTTCTCTCAGTTAAATGGCAATAACCCATGCAAGTTGTATTACACATAGCGTAACCTTGCCATAGGATGTGTTTCTACAGACTTCCTATTCAGAGAGCAGAACAGCCTAATCTTTGGGCTACCCTATCAACTTCCAAAATGCTAAGCTCCTTTAAAAGAGAGGCAAGAATTTTATATCCTTCTTTGCCATTAATTGGGATTCTGTAGTACATGCATTCATATTAGGAAGGTATTAATGGATACAGTAAAATCATTCTAGAAGACCCAGCACGCAGCCAAAAAGATAGATGGCCAAATAATCATCAGCAGTATAAATAATAAACAATTTCAATTAACAAACCAGTATATCACAGAAGTATAAGACAACTGCATGACAGGGCATAAAACAAAGTAATATCTGTTATGGAATGGCCAATTCTTTAGAAACAATATATTTTCAAAGTGAGGATCTGGGCTGGAGATGGTTCAGGTGCTTTGTGGAAAGGCTGTATCAAGTAGTTGTGTCTGCAACAAGCTGTAGTGCATCCATGAAAGGCGACATGAAAGAGACAGGAATCTTTTTATGAGGATTATGTAGACAAAAGCATTCAGGATACCATTTGCCAGCTGCATTATACATTAAAGCTATCAAGCCATAGATAATATTGCAGGTAATAACGTTTAAGAACAATTAAAATTAACTGTAACAGAAGCTTAAGTGTAAAAAGAAATTAATAATATGCACTTTGTCTTCAATTCGCCATACCTCTGCAGGTGAGAAATGCAAGTAGAAGATATTTCCTGCTCTATAAAACACAACCTTCCTCTAAACATTGTGAATACTTGACATGTAGATGCCTAGAGCTAGGTATATTTCATTCATTGTTTAAGTTTCTGACTCTGCACAGTTAGTCCCCAGACAAATTTGTGCCAGGCAGGCGACAGCCCTGCGGGAGGGGAGGCATTCCCCACTGCAGGCCCTTGCCTATGCCCAGTCCCTGGGCACGGGAGCACTCATGCCCCAGACTGGGGCTATTGGATGTCTTGACCATTTAAACAGACAGACATTTCATCAGCAAAGTAATAATTGGAGCTGGTTCCAAAAAGAGAGGAAAAGGAAAAAGAAGCTTTAGGGTACAATGTCATTTTCTCATTCTAATGTAAACCTTTACACATATGTATCACTTACTGCTACTCAACTAAAAAACTGCAAGTACAAACCCTGAAAAATAAACACTGTGGTAATACTTTAAATCCCTGCAACTGTTTTTCAGGAGTCTCTCTTTCATTGCTAACAGACTACAAAAAAACCCATCCATCCAAACAAACAAAAAACATTAACCTCAAGTATCATTTTTCCCCTTCAGACTTGGTATGGTTTTAAAGGTAATGCAAAACTCACATGCATGGCAGTAAAAAGACATAATATCTTCACAAAACAGAGCTAGTGTAGCACTGTTAATTACAGGCACTTGGTTTACTGCATGTATCCATGTTCAGCTAGCAGCCAAAGCTAGTGTTTCTGAAAACACTACTGTTCAAGGAGTTATAATCTACTGGATTATAACAAGTACTGGTAGGGCATTGAAAGTGTTAACAACATATTCATTTCTACACAAACATACATTGGTGTCAAACAGCATAAGTGATTCTTTCTCAGATATATACACACACATATATACAAATAAAACACTTGAGACCTTATTTTTTGTGCTTATTTTGTGCCCCTACCATACATATGCATACTGCATTCCTAATTGGAAAGAAAAGTTTCCCTTCCAGATAACAAAGGACTTACTTAGTGGTTTATCTACAGCGCAACGTATCAGAAATAAGAACATTTCAAGAGGTGCACAGAAACACGCTACGCTTGCCTCTCCTAACAAAGAGTAATTAAAAACTTTCACATCAAGAAACTCACTGGCAAAGCCTGAATATAAAATCTCATCAACAATAATCTGAAGCATGCTACATTTCCAGTAGCGATACGTTAGTTACAGTTAAAATATGTTTATAGCAACAAAGCTGACAACTTTTTTAAAGAGCAATGCACATAAACTGCAGCTTCCGTTTGTTTTCTTTGTTTATGCAGAAGAATAATGAGGACGTAAGAAAAAGGGAAGCAATAACAAAGTAGCTTATTCCTTGCTATTGATGCATTACAAATTTAAATTACACTGCCACCAGTTCTTTTCACAACCGTCATTTTTTCTGGTGATGCTTGCATAGATCATCACAGCTGGTTTTGGAGACAGAGATGCACATACCATAACACCTGATGGTGCAGCATTATAGTTCCAGTGGGGGGTAGTATTACCTGTATCCACCACCAAAAAAAATGGCAACTTTTATTTAATTTTTCCAGCTGTGCTTTATGTTACTTACAAATAATGATAGGTCAATATGTGGAATAGAAAATATCAGCTTCTCGCCTCTTGGAAACACACTGGATATGGTAAACATATAATTCAGCTGGGGATATTACTTTCTATGTTTTTCTACTACAAGCATTGTCATTATTTACTCCTTCATGGGATGCTGTTGCAGAGGTCATAAAGATGTAAAAATATTAATTTAGGTAAGCTTCTTGTTAGAAAAAGGTAGAAGGCATAGTTTCACTTAACTCCTTTAAGACACTTCTAGTTGGCAATTTGGAGCAACGAGGGAATATGAAACAGCACGAGAACAACATGCCTTCATGCCCTGAGTCTTCCCTGTTCTGGCTTAAGTGTTACCATGCAAAAATGACATTTTCCAAGTCTACACACAAGAAAACATCTTTGGAAATAAAACCTAGGTGAATGTAGACACCACGATGACTGTTCCAGTTAACTCCAAAAATTCAGTGAAACTGGTACGTATCAGCCGTGATTAAACCTCCCAAATACTTCTCCTTTTGAAAATGATGTCACAATTAAGAAAGAACATGTATCTGTTATACACACAGCCATATGAAGCTAGTAACTGAATAAATGCATGCATTTAAGGGTATCTACTCAGGAGGCAACAACAAAGTTTCATACCACATTCTTTTAAGAGTGAACAACTTACATTTTTGCTGTGGTTTATACAGAAGGAAAAACCTCTTCCTGGATAGGTACAGGGGGAAAAGCGAAGACTAATACCAAAATAGCTCCAGTTCTTAACACCTTTCTGATCCTAGCTGAAACAATCTACTCGTACCTCGGACGCATGGTGGCAGCCAGCCAGCCAGATGACTGGTGACTTAATATACAAGTTCATGGGGGCCCTAGAGTCTGACAGAGACAAGAGCATTAACTCTGAAGTCTAAACAGCCAGCTTCAATATTCAAAAGTCATCAAATGAGGCATGACTATATTAAGAGAATTTTTTTTAATACTCCACACTTGCTTCCTTCTGTTCTGAACAGCTTTCACTGTAAAATGTGCTCATTAAATATGCATGCTTTTTATAGGAAAAGTTGTGATCAGTTGATGCATAGGTCAAGTATGAAAAGAACTTAAATCATTATGATGCTATGATAAATACTTTAATCGTCTCAGAATCACAGAGGAAAAGACTGGTATAAACAAGACTTTGGGCCAGAATTCAGCCACTGAGAACAATACAGAAATACATCTATCTATATGTATAAAATACATCTGCGTGCAAGCAGAGGATATACTGTAATCTATAAGGCAGGGTGCCTCTAGTTTAACTATGAAAGCCACTTAAAATAAAACCACTGAATGAAACAAAAGAATCCACCCAAACATGAAGGCTCCAGCATCTTTGTTGAAAGAACAATAGCATATTACTCCTCATCCCTCTATCTTGTAGCAAGAGAACCATGAAGATAGTTACGGCTGTGATCAAATTAAGGACACTTCACAGAATCATTACTTAAACAAAACACTATTTATAGGGATTCATCTTCATATGCCAATAGTTATAAATGCTCTAATTCAATGGCTTGGCAGAAAACATCCCAATAAAAGAAATATTTCTATTAGCATAACAAAAGGCAACCAGTAAAATCACTCACACGCACAGGATCAATTTTTCAAATGAAAGCAATATTCCTATATAAATACACTCTATTTTTTGAACTAAACCCACTCAAATGAGATGTTTTGTAATCTGATCGCTTTCCCACCAGAGTACACATGAAATTAATGAAAGCAAAATCAAATTAAACAGATGACATGATTAACAGTATTCATTTCATGCATGACTGTTTTACTGGAGAGATAAAGACCTGAAAGTAATTACCACCAAGTAAAACTCCTTCACTGACCTCTTGGCTTGCAGCTAGCAGTCCTTAAGTACTGATGTTTTGCAACAAAGACCAGTGCCTTTCATATGTGGGCTTTCTTTTATGCTACAAGTTGAGCACCTCTCCCGTTGCATGCGCACAGTACCTCTGTATCTATGCCTGTAATGCAGCATAAAGATTACTGGGGAAACCTATCAAACCGGCAGGCAGCAACCTCACCCGCCAATAAGCAGGAGGCACATGCAGAATCCAGCACATGCTCGCTGAGGCTCGCAGCCTGTCACTGCTGCTTAGCTGGCTGCTAATCTAATTATAGCCCTTCACCATAGCACAGGGCTGCTAAGGCACCGCACACGGGAAGAGAGCTGGACAGATTATTACACCTTTCAGCTGAAAGCATCGACATTTGGGACTGGTACTTGTCTGGGTGCATAAATAAAAAAAAAGTTGTAACAGTTTGGGTTAGAACGGAGCTTAAAGATAATCTAGCTCCAACCCCCCTGCCATTGGCGGGACACCTTAAACTAGATCAGGCTGCTCCAAGCCCTGTGCAACCTGGCCTTGAACACTGCCAAGGATGGGGCAGCCACAACTTCTCTGGGCAACCTGTGCCAGTGTCTCACCACCCTCACAGTACAGAATTAATTCTTAACAGCTAATCTAAATCTCCCCTCTTATCTTAAAGTCATTCCTCCTTGTCCTATCTCTGCATGCCCTTATAAAAAGTCCCTCTCTTCAGATTTCTTGTGGGTCCCCCTTTAGGTCCTGGGAGGCTGCTATAAGGTTTCCTCAGAGCCTTCAGGCTGAATAAATACACCTGTTTGTTTCTTTGGGTTTTTTTTTTGTTGTTTTTTTTTTTGTTTGTTTTTTTTTTGGTTGGTTGGCTTTTGTTTGTTTCTCTTCTGTTGTTGTTGTTGGTATTGTTTTCTCAAATAATTCACCTATAAAGGAATTTGTCTCCATCTCTGAAAAATAGGATATATTTAGGAGTGCTGTTTCAGAAGCCGACCACTTATAGTTTGCTAAGCCTGTTAGAAGGAGACAATCAAATGCAGTTTATTCTTGTTTTGAATGTACACATTACCAGCAACATGCACACGGTACATCTCAGATCAGTTTATGTACAGTACTTCACAATCTACAATGCAGACCTCAGATCAGTGAGGCACCATATGCACAGTCTCAGTCCACAGCAACCCTACAGAAGTCAACAGGACCCTCTCTGTCCTTTATGTTTTCACATGGGCAGATATTCAGATGACCTGAGGGCTTCTGTGTGCATTGGCACATAAAGTCCAAACTAAGCTTTCATGAGGCTATGGTAGAAATGCCAAGGAAATTTTTGCCATTATGTAAAGCAACTGAACTCATTTGGAAAATACCTAATGCGAGCAAATACTCCTTCGAAATATGGGGAACTAACTCAAGTCTTACAGGCATCTTATAAATATGTAAGTCCACAAAGCTAAGGAATGTTATGATCTAAGAAACCACTGTTTTTTTGAAACATGCTGAGAGCTCCAACAATATCAAGTAAATAATCATGAAAAAAAAAAAAGATACAGGCACCTTTAGTTTAGTCTTCATGGATAGTATATTTCAATTAATCTTCACTTTGTTTAGCATAAATAGGAAAACAATCTTCCCAAGTCTCCAGTTCCCAAATGTTTCATATAATCACCTAAGCTCTACCCTGACCAAAAGGTTTACAAACATCAGTGGGAAGATGGAAATACACAGCCTGCTTCTCCAAAGTGGCAGTGCCAGCCGTCTCTTGTGAGATACGGCACATTTTTCACCATCAGTATTGCCAAAATATAATAATGCTACACTATTACACATATACGTACTTTCCAACATGTTTTTAAGATGTTCCATTAAGATACGCATAAAACACATCCATGAACACTACACTTACAAGACCCCAAAACCCCTATAATGCCCACACCAGCATTTTCCCCAGTTCTTTAAGGGAATCAGTATCAGGCACAGTCCAAGTGCATGATATTAAAGGTTGTTTATAAACATTTTTAACTATCATACTTACTTCAGTGCAAAAAAACTGCATTTGCTACTACATAAAATGCTCCTAATGCAACAAGACTTCAATGTGGTAACAGTGCATGACCATATTTATTGACAATATGTAAACAGCTGTGTCACAGTTTCCTTAATCTGCCAATGAAAACTGCTCATAAAGAGTTGCTCTGTGCTAGAAGCGGATTTCATTTCTGTACAAAAAAATATTCTAAAAGCAATATATGGTTAGAAATAAAAATGAAATGCAGGAATAGCGACATTTTTCTCCTTGATTCAACATTCAGTCAACATTAAGTTTTGTGCTGCAATAAATGAAGGAGGTTGTTTATTAAGTCTTCCTTTCCAGATTACATCATCTAAGGAGCTCATCAATTTTTATAAACTGTGCTTCTTTAAAATACTGTAGAATATTCCAAGTTTTTAAGTAGCACTGCTTGAAGCCAGAAAACTATGCATTGAAGAATAAAGGCAGACTGAGCCTTTACACAATGGTTACAGTCTTAAAGAGCTCAAGAGATGTGAAGAAGAGGTGAGCCAATTATTTGATAAGCAAATCCACAATGATTTTTCAAACAACAGTTTTCCAAAGGTAGCAACAGTGGAAGATGATCAATAGTCTTGACTCTAGTCCTCTGATCCAGCTACTGGGAATGCCCACATTCGCTAAGCAAAGACAAGACACACACAAAATAACAAAAATCAAAGAGACTTAAATCCACATTCACAGACCACCATGGTGACTATGATATGTATCAAAATGACCAAGAATCCTTAAACAGGAATTAAACAGGCTTCAGCTGCCATGGAACACTCAGTTTTGGCTGCCTCCCATGCAAGCTGCTAAGCCTATGCACCCTCCATCTCAGCCCAGCAGCTCCCCAAGCCCTCACTGCTCCCTCCTCCCTCCAACCCACAGAGAGCTACTGGCTCTGAGGGCATTTATAGCCCATGTCCCCAGCATGGGCTGCCATAGCAGCATGCTCTCAACATACCACTGCAGCAGGGTTCTAGGAGTTGCTTCCTTTTTTGAAAAATCATGGTGGCAGCTGTAGTTGTGGGACACACTGACAAGTGCAAACTTGAATTTCAAGAGACAACTACTTGCCTCTGCACTCACTAAACCTTTGTCTCAATTTTTAGTCACTTTTAACCATTGTGATGATGTGCTGGGCAAGGAAGGTGCTGGGAACAGGCGCTAGGGGTGGTTTGTGAGGGCCCAACGTTTGGAAAAGCAGGTAGCTAAAACTCCAACTCCGACTAATACAGGGCTCCACAAGCCTGTCACACCATCCATGGTGACTGCACGAGGGCCTGGACCATGCACTGGACGTGTGACAGGATACAGCCATGTATAGGCATTCCTGCAACAGAGGTTTCATGAGGACAGAGTCACAAAAGACTGAAGTCCCAGCAAGGTAACACAGGTCTCATGAGGACACAGTCACAAGAGATGCCAGCAGGTCTCTGTTGGAAGTGAACGAATTGTGAAAGGTACACGAGTTAGCCAATATTCGTCAGACTTTCATCGAAAGCAAAAGCCTGTCCCTGGCAAAAGTTCTCTGCCTGTGCTAAGTTTCCAGTTCCTGTTTCTCTGCATGGAAACATAAGCTCTCCACAGCGCTTTTAGAAATTAAAAGCAAGTCAGGTTTTCTCTAGCTCTGTTCCTTGACAGAACAGTTTTGATCAAAATTTTCCAAAACCATATGGCCTGAGGCAGATGCCCATCACAGAGGGAAGGAGAAACGAAAGCCTATGAGGGTACGAAGAATTCATCATATGACACCGGAACCAGCATCTTACAGTGAAAACTGCCTAGCTATCACATTAATAAATTTTACACTTCATTTTGGCATATCAAAGTGAATTAACAGATGACTATTTTGGGAACAAATAACTTTTTACTGTGTTATGATCACCTGTATAAGTACTTACCCATCCAACAACTTCAATACAAAAGTATTTAAAATGAAAAACGTCTGAAGTGTCTTCTACGAAACAGGTTTCACGCTGGATACAACTAAACCTTTGACTTAAAAAGATATCCAATATTGCTTGGAATCTGCTACCCCAAGTTAATTAGATTTTGCAAAGTATAGTAAACATACGCAATAAAAATAAATTGAGCTAAAAGTTGGTGAATCAACATGATGCATTTCTAAAGGCAATAGTATGTATACTTCTAAGCTGTAGTCTTGACAGGTTGAACCAAACCAATTACTCTATGGGTATTTTACTTGGTTTGATGCATTCATTAGACTTTGAGAATTAAGCTAAACCATCCCATGGTTATGTATACATAATAAAAACATCATCTTCAGATTTTTGTATGGCACTTTTTATATTTACACAGAATAAAAGATGGGGATTATTTTATCGTTCACAAATTTTCCCCCATTTTAATCTTCCTCCCCAAAGAAATTTTTCAATGTTAAAGCCAGAGATCCTCTGCAGAACAGCCCTATGATTGATTCCCACAGGGTGTTTTTACAACATTCACATTCACTTTTTTCTCAGAATCATAAAACCTAAAATAATCAGCCCACACTCACATTCCAAAGGACATTACCATCCGTCACATCCACAGTCCTACATGTTGACAGCATCTTCACTCACGACCTAACTTACTGAAATGAAGACACCAGTCCATCACTGCCACTTCAGAGAGCAAGGTGAGGATCAGTTAAGCTGCAACTGATGTGTTGCATTCTACCACTGGAGGATGCAGTAAAGAAGTATTTGAAGTGAAGCCTGCAGGAGGCAGGAGGTTTACTACACTGAGCTTTTGCACTTTGGCCACACAAACAGATGTGGAAGAACACAGTTGGTATCCTTAAGAATGTAGAAATCCCAAACTCACATGACAGTAATTTTAAAAAGTCATTTTAAGCACTTCACATCAGCCTGAAACAAGTCCCCCATCACAAATCACTCCAACACAACTCCATCTCAATACTGACCTTCCATTTCTCGTCAAGTTCCTCCCATTTTTCCTTCAGTGCAATGTTTCCTTCCACCTCGATAGTATATTTCAGCAACCACCTCAAACTATACAAATAGTCTTTGTGTCCTCTTGACTTTCCACCCTAGATATTTTTTCCTCCACTACCTTTCCTCACAGTTAGCAGCAAAGATCCAGTATGATCTGCCCATTCCAGAAGGCAACGGACCTGTCAACACAACTGAGGCCTTAGCAAGACCAAAACGTGTACCTCCTAGCCACCACTTTCATGACCTCTGGAAGACCAGCTAGGTGTCTACAAAGTTGGCAAACTACAGAAAGGGACCACACTGCTTATCTATAATACAGTAAGCATAAAAAATAACCTTAAATAGCATATCCAGGCCACGGACCCCATGTAGTGCATGCTTGACACACACAAAGTCAGTGATCATGACCCTAGTGAGCCAAAGATTGTAAAATATATTGTAGAAAAGACAGCCTCTGCTTCCGAAGAGCCAAGTGAGAAAGACATTAGCAGCCACTAACAGATTTAAGAGAGCAATAAAAGAAAAAAAAACAAACCAAAACATGACTGATATAAGATGCTGAAGTCCTAAAACAAGGTATGCAAAAGTAAATGGCTCACAAGGACATGGGAGGTTAAAATCACATTGGAACAAGCAACAAAACTGCTTCTTCATATGTGGAGAATACATTTTTTGTACTTGATGTGGTGGAAAATAGAGATTCTGAGAGCATTACTTAAGCTAGGAAGCTGACAGACAAGTACGGATTTTCCTCAGTGGAAGAGCAGAAAAAAAAGACTGCAATATGATAAGTCTACTTCCAGTACCTGCACATCATTAATCTTCATCACCACTACTGGCACTTCTTTCTCTATTCAGTACCATTTTCAGTATGACCACCTTACTGCATTGGGTGACGCTATCTGGTGTCTATAGGCATGACATGCCCATAGATGGGCCCAGGAAAAATTTAAATGCAAGTCTTCCATTCAAGGACAGGTGTGATTTTTTTAAAAATGCTATGCTGAAAAGAATGCAAAAGCCAAAGGATAAAGTGTAGCATTCCTCCCTTTGAAAGAAAACCACCATCAGACTTGCTCACTTCTGTAATTAAGAATGTTATTTCCAATTTTGAGTAGAAAGTGCAGCTCCAAGGCTTTCTTTGATCTTGTATAATGACAACGAAGACCCATCAAGCTCTCTAGAGTCCATTGGTTTTTTATTCTTCAAAGAATGTTTTCTGCTTTCTTAAATCTTGTGAAGGTGTTTAGGTTGAGCTGCAAGATGCAACTAGAAAGTCAGGATGCAACTGCTGGAACATGAAGTGGTTCTTTGCAGATGCTAACGCATACAGGCACTTGCTCAAAACCCACCCTGCTGCCAGCCAGCTCACTGGGAGCTCAGAGGCTGCAAACCTTTGAGACTTCAAGTCTCTTGTCCACCCCCATAATTCAGAGTTTCAGGGAAACTCTCAGATCTTATTACTTTACACTGGAGTCAGGGATATTGAGCACAATGAATCCCAGAAGAAAACTAGCTTTGAGTGCAATGGCTTTGGTTACCATTTCAAGTTTGAAGTTTGCAGACAGCCTACTAAACTTCAAGACCTTAAGACAAATGTAAAATAAATTTAGATTTTAATCTCAGAAAGATTGTTAATGACTAGAAATTGTGTCCATATAAAAACAGCTACTGTGACTTGCCATACCAGAACCCAGTCTCACAGACTTCTTACAAGAAACCAGAAGCATTTTGCTGGCACAGATGAAAAGCCTCTCCAGGAAGAGAGGCTTAATTATTAAATAGAGCAAGCCAAAAGTGCTTTTATGAGAGAGTCTTCAGGACTCTCATTCCACATAATGTTCCTGAAGAAAAGCATACTTTCATCTCAGGCAGCTTGTAGACCTGGCAGTAACTTCGTGGGGCTGATAAAGATCCCAGATCCTTCTTCCAGAATGACTTGTGGCTTTTATCCAAGCCTCTATTGCAAATTGAGCACACAAGTCACATAACTAGAGCTACGAAAAATTAGTATATATGGGGACAGACAAGTACCCACCCCACAGCTAGAGAGTGCTCTGAAGATGGGAAAACATGCAAAAGAGGAAATCAGACACATCCAAGGGACAAATTACTTACTGGTCTGCCTTCTCAAACTTTTCTTAGGCAAAACAGCAGGCATTTTCTTCAACTTCCTTTCCTAGACTTTGGGGCAAAAAAAATGTTGCCAAATTTTGCCACAGAACATGTCTGCATGGCAGAGTAGCCTCACACAAGCCACCACTTGTAATACTACTGCTGTTAATAACTGGAATTTCTTCATGTGCCCATCCTCATGAAAACCTGACTGCTCAGGAGATCAATCCCAAATCAGACAGAACCTTTTATCCCTTTGTCCTAGCTGCAAATCCTGTGTATTACCAGAACAAGCTAACGGTTATAGGTCTGAACTTAAGTCTTCACTGCAGACTCAAATAGATTCTGTGAGCACATATATGCAGCCTTATCTTTGCTAGTATCTTTGTAACCTGTGAAGGACAGAGCTTTTTTCAGATCTTTGGTTTTCCACTGCACCAAGAAGGTGATATCTCAGTGGTGACTCTTAAAAGTCCCGAACATGTCAGAGGTGGAATGGGAAATCACTAACCCCATAACATCATAACCTTAATATCAAACAATAATCCTTTTTTGTCCCTATAGAAATTGGATACAAATATGTGAAAATAACATCAAAAGGTGAGTACTCAAAATTAAGTGAAGTCAGAACTGGAGCTTTCATTCTGTCTCAAACACCTGTATCCTGTATGCTCTACAATAATGTAGTCTTCAGCAATCTGAACAAGAAAGTCTCTCCCTATTCCCCAAACTTCTGCCTTAATCAGGGTCTAAAAAACCTGCTGTGCCAAAGCAAATCAGTAAATAAAACAGACACTGACATTTTCAAAGCAAATTCCAGCGGTCTGTAGTCAAAACATAAGCAACATAACCACAGTAAAAGGGCTGCTACAGAAGGAAAACATGAAGGAGTTTCCAAGTTGCCTAAGTGTTTAACACTGACTTCACCGAGTATTTTAAAATAGAAGCCACATAACTAAGAAAAACTCTGCACAACTTAAAAACCATCATCATTTCTACACTCTGTTGGACTGCAACCACCAGCAATCCACCATATCCCAAAAACTAGTAGAAATATTCACATTTGGAAGGACTGAGGGCAAGCAATGTAAATAACCCTGCACACAGCACTGAGTTTGCACACTGATCAATTCAGCACACATGCATGGCTAACCTGGAAAATCTGTTTCTCCCATCTCAAGTGTTCAAGCTACTCTGAGTACTTACAACTGCTCCATTCATTTAATTCTGTATCTGTTTCATTAAAAACAAACTGAAATAGCTTTGAAATAGATGCAGAGAATGATGTAGAAGGCTTATTTTCTCTTTGGGTACCCGGAATATAATCATTTGATGTTAAAATATTTTAATACACTACACCAAGAAACAGCAGCTTCTACTACTGCTTTGCATCTCATCAATAAAATCAGACCAAAAAAAGATCTTGCAGTAGTCACAAAATTTTTTAGGTCTCTGTATATGTATTTTTTTTCAACTCCCACAACTAGTGAAAGAAGGGACTGGCATAAAACCAGAGATGCCTTAAAGCCTTCCCAATGACATATATATCTCATGTCTCTTAACCCATGATATCCCTCCAGCTTTCCTGCAGCTGAAGTCTGAGTTAACATTTGGCATAACTTACAGGCAATTTCATCCAGTAAACAAAAATACAAGAGGAAAAAGTACCAAGGCAAACTAACCGGGGATATATGAGAAGGTCTGGAGATTAACAAAAAAAATAAAGCCTAAAATCTGTAGAAGCTGCTTGTGGCAAGAGATGCATGCCTGCACTTGAGAAGTTCACTGTCTGAAAAAGACCAGAATGAACAAAACCCAAACAAATGAGAAAAGGTACAAGAAAATACATACCTAAGAGGTATTGACAGGCAAAGAACTCCAGAAAACAAAGGATGCCTTCCAGCTGGCAGTACATCTTTGCTCACCTCATCAGCTTTCAAAGTCTGCTAGAAGCAGATCTACAAAACTTGGAAGAAAATAAGAAAACCTGTCATTGCTGTATATATTATTTGCATCCTGCTACTACAAATCTCAGAGGAACTTACCTGAAACTACTTTAAAAACAAAATCACCCAGGCAAGAATACTTTCCCAGCAGCAACGCAAGCTGCAGTTCATAGTTGCCAACTGTATTCCTTGCAGTGTAGGCATCATTTCTTTTAGAGATAAATATACTTAATTTACATAGTCTTCAAGGCAGCCAGATGGAAAACAGGATTGATTTCTTGTCTGATCCCCTGCAATTCAGCACTTCGATCAAGTGAGCTAAAAAGGCAGACACCCCTACCAGTAGTTAAATACTGCAGTCTGCAGCACACAGCGTTTTGTCAGTGGAGAAGGAAAACAGGTAAGGCTGGGGTCATGCCTTGGCAAAGATTAACCACCAAAATGAAAGCTCCACTGGATGAGGTTGCTATTGAGGACAGCCCCACCAGGGCACACCCCATAGCAAGTAGCAGAAAGATGCCGCCTCTTAAAAATAGTATCACCTCCAACTGAAAAGCACAGCCTGCTGGCAGGCAGGGCAAAGCATTTTGTGTTTGAATGCACTGTGAAAGAAGGTAGAAGACTTCTCCTCCATATGCCTCAACCGTCAGAACAGTGAGCCGGTGAAGAGCCTGCAGAGGTTGTACTTGTGAGAACACTTGGGAACACTTCCCACATTGTTTTGGGGTTTTGTTTTTCTAAACATTAATGAAACACTGTAGCTTACAACTAAGAAAATAAAGACAGAAACAAAGATAATAAGATAGAACAAAGCTAAATATAGCTATAGTTACCTGATGTTACAGATAACTAGTGAGTCATTTGAGCGCCAGAATAAAAGCATTTGAACATTAAAGGCTGCTGGTGCACGATCTGTAAGAGTGGAAGACTACATTACATGCATATCCAGGCTACATCTCACAGATCCTTTTTTCCTCCTCCTCCTCCCTAAGAGTACCTTTATTTTATATGACAAGATGAATCCATTTTGTTCTTTATACAAAGTTCTTTAACATAAGGAGGACTATTAATTTGAAGAGACTCAAAAAATTAAGCTAACAAGACATGAAGTTATCATCATTCAGGACTCCACATAATAAACACCTTCCTCTCCTTCTCTTAACATGGAAACTTAAAACACTGTGAGTAAAATAGGTAAGTGCAGCAACTTGACAATCATAAGCAATTGCTCAAGAAAATGTGATCTAATACTTGTAATTTAAAATTATCTTGCAATCTGATTTACAAAAAGAAAACAAAGATATTCAGGTGAGTCAACATTGTCATTACAGGCTGCCTAGCACTGAAAGCTCAACTGAATGAGCATTGCAGAAGAATATGTTCTTGCAGAAATCATTATCAAGATGTAACTTGAAACAATCACAAAGTAAACACGGTCTATATAAGTATACTCATTTCTTAAAACCTGTTCTTATTAGAACACAGAAAGAGAAAACAGATGACAAATAGAAAGCTCTACAGAAGACAAAACCCTACTGGAATAATCCACAGGTAACAGAAAACTTCATTTAGAATTGATGCAAACATACCAAGTTTGGATATCAGAACGTTTGCATTTTAATGCAAGCAATTCTGGATAGAGATAACTTAAATAACACTGAAATAGATGAGTTTATTTATCTTAGTAGTGCTTCGCTTAAGTAGTGCACCACTGAGCACTCCTGATCAAATACTGTTCACATAAGATATGAGAAAGTACTCCTCTAAAAGTTTAAAGCATCTAAGTTAATATAAATTACAAACTGTGGCTGCAACACGCAGCAATGAAAGAAAGTAAATACTTTTCGTTTTAGATATTAAACAGATCTATGCATAAACATGCCTTTCTGGAAAATACCTTACAGATCAGAAAACTATTTAGAAGATGTTGGCACATACAAATCAGGGAAGACTGACTAAGTTTCCAGATCGTGCATTTATCTAGCATAAGTATTTATATTTATTACGTCTATTAAGAACCCTATTATTAAGAAGCTTGTAAACTGCTGGTGGTAACAAGCTCTTCTCATGCCATGGTGCCATAGTAGGAGGACTCAGGGACAATGGTGAAAAGATAAAATCAGCCTTGAATGAGTTCACTGTAAAATTATTTTCTATCCTTTGTACTCCTCAGACTTCAATAAATCAGAGAGTCTAGTACTAGTTCCTTGGGAAAAATTAAACAGGGATTCTTTCCATTCAACTCACACCCTAAAAGACAGGCCCGAGTTGAAACATTTAATTTTATCCCATAGCAGGTAAGTCTGGACCAACTAGCATGATAACCATCACAGCATTACCTACCCTCATGGAAGAATAAGGGCTACCTTTAAAAGCTACATTTGGTGGAATGGTGCAACTTCTGGCGAGCTGGGAGACAGCCCCAGAAGTGCACTTAAGGCTCAGCACATTGTATGAAAAAAAGAGAGCTGCTTCACATCACTAAGAGCTCTTTCAGTGCAGAAAAACACAGCCTAGACCTTCCAAACAGCTCAATATTATTACTACTGATCACCACTAAGCAGAGCATGCTGGTTTTAGCTCATGTAGACTTAATTTTCTTCACAGTAGCTAGTATGGGGCTACATTTTGGATTTGTGCTGAAAACAGTGTTGATAACAGAAGGATGTTTTAGTTTCTGCTGAGCAGTGCTTACACACAGTCAAGGCCTTTTCTGCTCCTCACCCCATGCCACCAGTGAGTAGACTGGAAGTACACAAGGAATTTTGAGGGGACACTGCCAAGACAGCTGACCCCAACAGACCAGAGGGATATTCCATACCATATAGCATCATAATTAGCATGAAAAGCTGGGGGAAGGAAAAGAAAGTGGCAGTGGGGGTGCATTCACAGTGATGGCATTTGTCTTCCCAAGTAACCACTACATGTGATAAAGCTCTGCTTTCCTAGAAATGCCTGAACACCTGCCTGCCCACTGGAAGGGCTGAATGAATTCCTTGCTTTGTTTAGCTTGTATGCACTGCTTTTGCTCTACCTGTTGAACTGTTTTTATCTCCAGTTTTTTCACTTCTGCTCTTCTGATTCTCTTCCCCATCTGACTTTGGGGGCAGTGAGCAAGTAGCTGTTGGTCATCTGGGGTTAAACCACAGCACCAGAGTTAAGTGAAAACTCCACAGTAGGCAGTTAATGCTCATGATTAGCAGTCAATTGATTACTGTGACCTACTGACTGCATTTTGTACATCATTTCAAGTTCCTTACGCAACTATCTGGTAGATGCAACCAGAGGGTTATTCCACCTGATGCCTTTTTTTTTTTTTTAATCATTTGGACAGGCCAGAAAACACTTCATGTTAAACAAAAATCAGAATCACCACAGGAGTTAAATTCTTCTACAATAAAAAGAAGACTTAATGTGATCAGAACAGAGAAAATTATCTCTGTCCTGTATTTCATGTTTTTGGAATATTCTACTTCATGAATATGTTGCTCTTAAAGATTTTATGAAGTCCAGATTTGGTTGCTGTTGAATTTATGGCTCTTCCAGAGAAGTAATAAAATCACATACCTAGTATTTTGACAGTGTATTTCTAGAAATTAATGTAGCTGAAAAATTTGTCATCTCTGAAAATGCATCCACTAAAGAAACAGCAGGAACACCCAGCTTGTTTAATTCTTAGGGGAGGCGGGTAGAAGGTCTGTGCATCTTCTAGGAGAATAAACTCTACAATTATCACAGCTAAAGGAAATGCTTTCAAAAGAACAAAGCTTGCAACTCATCCTGGGTCATTTCTGCATATCAACATTGACTAATAGCTGCGAGCTTATCAAACTGTTGGTTGTTCTGGGGTTTCAAAAGCTTACTAAGAAAAAAAAAAAAAACAAAAAAAAAAAACAAAAAACCAACAGAAGTAGTAAAGGAAATCCACACACCTCTGCCCCTTAGGTCATCTCCTCTAAGGAAACTGACTGCAGGAATTCAGGTCAACACAAGACCATGCAAAAACCTACCAAACTTGCTGCCAGCTTCCAGCAGCGAGCGCCCAGAGCCACCAGGGACAGCTCCAGACAGGGACCATAAGGGGCATGACAAGAAGTATTTCACTGGACATTGCGTACTCCATTGTGAATGCAGCTCTCTTTTTCAGCTGGCAGCCACCATCAGATCATAACTCTGATCCCTGGACACTCATATGTGCTCAAAGACTTCTCTTTCCCATCACTGTTTTCTTATCCTTGGTCTGGAAAGGACTAGTAAAGAGGGGGGCCCTGCCAGCTTTTTCCTCTCAATGAATACTCACTTCCTTCTTTCTACTAGGTCAGAACTCCAATATTACATAATGGAAAAGGCAAAGATCGCAAGGTAAAAAACCCAAGGTGATCCTCCTAGCAGTCTGGAGCACCTTAATGTTAGAAGGCCACATACAATGCAGGCAAAACAGTTCTGGAAGAGAGAGCTTATTTCTCTGTGAGAAAAAAAAAAAACCAACGTTGAACTGATGTTTATAAAAGCTTATGTAAACTGAATAGAAGTCTGAGACTTAAGATGGGCAGAGTCCCCTGGGTACGACTTCAGACACGGATATAGTTCACCAATATGGCTGAGCCTGAAATCCTCCAAGAAATGTAATATGAGCTGACACCAAACAAAAAGGAAGGAGATCACTCCAGCAGTGAAAAAAGAGATTCATGTTATAAGATCTTGCCCCGCCTCCTCTCTTGCAACTTTTCCTTTTTTTCACATGCTGGCCCACCCATTGCAATGGAGGGCTGCCAATTTTGGCTCATTCATTATCTGTCAGAAGTGCCCTGTTGGAGACTCACCACTTGTTTAACAAGCCCTCCAGAGACCTATATCCCTCTTCTTTTCTGCAAGGCTAACCATACTGCAAAAAGCCTCATCTCCCTGACTTAAGTGCACATGCTGTTCAACCCTGGTCCTCCTTCTCTCTACTTCTGCCTCTCTACTAGTGCATCTGCAAGCTTGTACATTTCAAAGGTGCACACTCAGTAAAAACCATGTTGTCAAGAGAAGGCATTTTATCCACCAACATTCCTCCTCTGAATCAGCAGGGACACAACTGTTCAAAATGCATATTGGAGAAAAAAAACCTTCATTTTGAGGAACAAATAGAGGAACTACAGCTCACAGAAAACAGCTATCAAGCCTATCACGTAATGTAGCATGCACTACCTGCAGCATAAGCAGTAAGAGGACTGTGCACCAATGAATCCATGAAATACTATTCTTTTGCACAGAAGTACAGTCATATTTTTATATTACGTAGCAGAGCTTCAGCACAGTGTAAGAAAAGTTGGTGCCAGTAGAGGGAGGCAGTTGTTCTCCAGGACATTCATCTTCACATTCCCGATGCTCAGTAAGAAGCCAAAGAGTTTGTTTTTGTGGAAGTGAACTCACCCCTTAGCCATTGTGTAAATGTGGCTTTAAATCAAGCTGTAATTAGATTTTGCTGTATTTAACAAAACGCCTCTTGTTGCTCCTCTCTTCCAGCTCTAGACAGGAAATAAATGTATTTGTGAAAGAAAAAAAGGAAAGAAGTTTATGCCTCTTCCCAGCGCATGTCCTGGCACACATGCAAAAGTAACTACGAAACGCAAAACAATACCCTTACAGGACACTCAATATCCACATTACATAGGAACACAAAGATCTTTCAGCTGGTCCACTGTTAAACGTCACCTCATTGTTATCAATAATCAACAGATTAACCTTGTTAAAAGATACTATCAGTCCAACACTGGTGTCTAGCTTTTCTTCAGAAGTTTAATTTACTTGGCAAAATACACAGGTGGAAATCTTGTGCTAAGGATTCAAGTAAACTAAGGCTGCCACGTATTTGTTTTAGGACAGATCTTTTCTTCCCCTCTTATTTTAACTATTTTGATCACAGCATTTCCATATTTAACCAGCTTTATCCCCCCTCAGAGTCTCTGTACAGATATGTACTCCTAAAATTGTGTTTTCTTCAAATCCACTTTACTGCAATATATGTATACCCATATGCAAGATGTTTCAATTCTGCTGAAGTTCTTCATGGACTAAACTGCATATTCTCACTGCACTTTACACTGCCACTTCGGAAACTGCATAGCAAATGAAGTTGAGTCCACTAAGAACAATGAATAGTTTCAATTGTATTTTGACACCAAAGCTTAGAAAAATTTTATTGGTGGTGACAGCAGCAGATACAATGGTAAATTGGTGCTAGGAAGTCAAGAGGACATGCCCAAGGCCACACCGCAAGTTAGCTGCTGACCTAAGAACAAAAAGTTTCTGCTCTTAATCTACACCTTCTTCCCAGTGAGTTACAGACCACTGATAACTATCTGGTCTTCTAAAAGTTTCAGACTCTTTAGAAGAAAGGAAGAGACCAACTGGTAATTAATTACTTAAATCCTAAGCAAAGGTGTCATGCATGAAGTCATTTACAGAAGTTACTCATTTTTAAGAGTCTGAAAAGAGTACCGTCTCAAAATTAACCTATTTCGAGAACATTCTCTAGCATCCTGATTCCCTACATCCTGATCTTATACCATGCTGCAAATTTTAAGAAACCTAAGGCTGGTTTAGACAACTCAGAAGACAACTTTGTCCTGAAGTCTGTTTGCAGTTCAATCTCTAAATGGAAAAGATAAAAAAACCCTACTGAAAGTACATTATCCTTTTATACCTGTAGGAGAATTCTTACATTGGTTTTCTTGACACAGCCAATACTACCTCTTCCTGAAGGGAAGACAACAAAGCTTGCTTCAGTACCAATCCAAAATGACAATTCAAAATTTCTCACGTACAGTTTCTCTAAAGCTGTAAATCACCTGATCAAAAACTCACACGCTATGCTGCATCCTAAATAAAGTAACTTCCCACGTAAAAGAAACCTAAATTTGACATAACCAAAGAGACTACCAGGCACATTTATCTTTACTTGCCTTCTTTGACCCATCTAAATCATGAGGTTCGTAGGGCTTTTTTTTCCTGAAGTCTGGAAATTATGTCCCATAATCCACAGCTGTGTGACACATTTTGAACACTGTCTGACCTAGCCAAAAATTCGGGGGAGTTTGGAGGAGGGGTAGAAATCCCATAAAGTATGTAGACAATGGTACAGTGCCATAACTCAGAAAGCGAAGTTTCTACACTAACTCCTGAAGCAGAAGCATACAATAGGATTAGCCTTATCTTATTTAAGTTTCTTAACAGCAAGACTGCATCTTCCTGACCGCATTCTTTTTTCAGCAGGACTCAAAGTCCAAGTAAGAGTCATTCTTAAAATAAAGTAGCAATAGCTTTGTTTGGCAGAGCTGGAACCATGAGGACAACGCAAACAGCCAAAACAGTTTATTCATGTTTCATTCAAGAGGAAAAACTAAATTTCAGGATAGACAAAAATAAGACAACATAATTGAAGAAGCTTCCAGACTACCATTTTCAGATCATGCCCTGTATTTTTTCCTGCTTTCCAATTCATACTTAGGAAGGTGAGACTATAAAGTGGCTTCTATTGTGGCATTTCAAATCAGATTATTCTCTACATAATAATTAGTGCCTTTCTTCTCATCACTTACAGACTGTTTTGCTAGTCTGAGAATATTATTTATGCTTGTTTATTTCTCAGAAGCTTTTTTGAATCCCTTCAAAGTACAAGCATCCTAAGCATAGCTATCTCATGCTCCATGAACTTTAGTGCAAATACCATAAGCATTTCTTCCCTTTTCAACAACTTCATTATAGTGTTTACACAGGAATACAGCACTACTACTGTAACCATGCAAAGCAAACATGCTGTAGTAAATGTAAGCTTTATTCAAAGTGTAGCTTTAAAAGTCTTTATGACACACATCCCAGACTGCCAGTGCTAGTATATGGAAAAAAGCAAAAGGAAAACTAAATGACAGACCTTTCATGCTAAAAAGAATTTTGGAGCAGTCAAACTGAAAACCAATGGGCTAAACATATCGTCAAAATGTCTCAACTGGTTTGCTGAAGTCAAACACTTTTCCATTCCACAGAGTTCGTTTGAGTAGAAATAGTTGAATATTGGAAATGCCTCTTCTACAGATTCATGTGTTGCTCCTTGTAACAACCTTCATTTGAAAGCATATGGGGGCAGTACCTCTGGTAATCTGATATTCTGCCACACAAGACAAAATTCACAAAATAGCAGCTAGGGAGAAATTCATGACTGGGCAAACACTAAAGATTCAGACTTGTCACTGTGATTAAGGGACACAGATGCTGAGGCATTTCATCCATCTTCAGGAAGCATTTTAGAAAATAAATTTAAGCTGGTAGGAATTTCTTGCCAGTATCTAATATCTCCAAATCTCTATCATGTCTAAGTTAGCTGCTACTAGATATCAGCTGTCCTTACGTCTACAGGAAACAATCACACTGCCACTGCATGCTCACACTATTATCAAAAACTTTTGTAGAACAATATACATTCCATACATCTTAAAAATTCAGTATATATACTAGGAATAAAACTATTCAGTAGTTTGAAAATTTACAAAACTAAAGTGTGCTTGAAACTGTACTAAAATTCAGGCCTGTAAATCTGATATTTCTACTGTTTTCCTCCAAATAAGCCAAACCATTAATCTGGATTCATGCTCTTCTCTGTTAAGTCTCAGAGGGCAACCTTTGCAAAGAAAATCAGCAACACTACTCTTCATCATATTGTATTATCTATCACCTTCTCCATCCTCTTAAGGGAAAACATAAGTAGTCCAGGCAGTCTCCAACCCCAGACTCTCACACTACTCAAATCCCCTTCTTCCTCTTTGCTTTGCCACTGCATCCCGAGCCACCCCTGCAAAAAAGACTTCAATTCTTCTAACATCATCTTCTCAAGCTATTTGTTCACTGAGAGATTGTTGACTGTATGAGAGAGAGAAATGGTTAGACAATAAAGAAACCTGGATCAAAGCCACTTGAGAACTGGAAGTAGAAATTCTCTTTAAAAAAAAAAAAAAAAAAAAAAAGAAAAAA
>JAOEHX010014185.1:21045-34077 GCA_025448015.1 Bolborhynchus lineola | reverse complement strand
ATTTGCATAGGCAGAAGGTTCTGACTTACTACTCTCACATCTCTACAGCTTTCAGGTAAAAAACTCACATTCAACATAAAGTAGAAGGGGTAGCAATTTACAGAACACAACTTCCGGAAAATTTAATTACTGTAAGTGCTAGGAAGAAGCCACATCCACTAATTCGAACAGTTTCTACTCCAGTAGACAGACATGTTTTCATTAAAAAGAACAAAACTAAGCTGTAATCTGCTCACTTATTCAGCATTAAACCACTGGGAAAAAAAAAAAAAAAAGGAAGAATCTAATTAAAGAAAACCAGAAAAAAACAAAAGTCAAGCTTCCCAAGTTCATATTTCACAGAGTGTCATGGTATGCACTGCTCTATACTACCTTTGGTGGCATATAAATATGTAAGTATCTTCAGTATTGGAGGATATTCTGAGCTGGAAACCTTAGCTTTCACACTGTCTGACTTTATACACAACTGTTAAAAACTTCACCCTAACTTAGACCAAGAATAGTAAATTTCATCGTAAAGCAAGACAATTATGAGAAACTAAGCAGAGTCTTACTAACCACTAACTTTGAAGAAAATGCTGCTAATTTTCCCAACCAAGAGTTACATCAACTCTATAGCTGGAAGGTAGCAATGTCTTTAAAAGTTTCACAGTTTCACTACCACTATTCTCGCAGCTGTAAGCAATCCACTAGAAGGCTCTGGATCAGCACAGCTATCCAGCCACTACATACTGCCAGGGAAGTTACAACACATTTACAGAAGAAGCAGAAAGTACATTCATCTCCTAAATGTTAATTATACTGACAGAAAGCTCCCACCAAAAGCAGATTACCAAACCCAGCACACTATTTTTTTTACAGGTACATACATATAAACATTTGTAAAATATAAATAAGAGACAGAAAGCAGAGTTTTCATTTTACCCTCGTTAGTTTTCTGCCCACATTCTCAGATGGTCTCTTTTCTAGTCTTCAAGACGTAGGATTTTATTTAAGGTTTGTATCAGTTATGGATTAACTATGTCTATGGAAATGCACACATCAGGTACAGACAAGTTGTCAATTTACAATCCACATGCACTGCTGTACCATTTATTCGGAAAACAAAACAGAGTCCTTAATGCAATTATATAATTACTTACAATATCAGAGCTTCTGTCCTACCACTGTTCCTCACTGGACTCCTCATAAGTTTATAAAGGTAAACAATAAAATACGTATTTAGTCTAGGAACATTTTAATGGAAGTCTCACACTTTCCTGGAATAAATCAGTCATGAAAGTATAATAGGAAACGAAAGGAAAAAAGGAAAACAGAAAAACAGGTTTTCCGGCCAGCATGCTACCTGGTTCTGCAGGATGGGTTTTCTTTTTCTAGATTTAAAAACAAAAAAGATGAAAGTAACTATAAACATCACGATGGAAATAATTAGAATTTTTAAGATCACCGGAGAGCCCACTAAAATAGCACTCCAAAGATGAGTAAGAAGAGATGGCATATCTCTTGAGGAAGAAATTGTCTTGGAGGGTAATGGAAGGGAGAGAAATTACAGTATTTGATGGACCTAATGCGATTCCATTCTGCCACTCTCCTTATGTACCTCAGGAACAACAGCTGGATGCCAAGCAAATGAATGACAACAAAAAAAGCAGTCAGATTTAGGTCTGCTAAGACAAACAGCTAAGATAGGTAGTTATCAAAGAGGATGGGCAGAACTGTGATGGAGAACAGCTCCTTCAAGGAACACCACTGAAAAGCAGCAGATGATTGAAAGTGCTTCCCAGTTGAAAGCACAAACACCATTCAAGAGGTACTAACTAAAAACTGCAACAGCACTTCTATGAGCTGAGTATATATGCTAATGTACAATCTTCTAAAGTACAGTCTCTGTCCCTCTTGCAAAGGGACTCACAAGAAAAAAGCCTGTATACTTGCAAACATTTCTAGGTTTGGTGACAATGGCAGAGCTCAAACTTGAAAGAAAAGCTGTGAAACACCAAGGAAAATAAGGTATATGACACAAAGCAAGTATAATGATTCAAGCATGGGGTGTTGTGAAGAGCAGAAAAAGCCTTGACCTTGTGTAAGCACTGCTCAGCAATAACGAAAACATCCCTGTATTATCAACAGTTTTCAGCACAAATCCAAAACATAACCCCATACCAACTACTATGAAGAAAATTAACTCTATCCCAGCCAAAGTCAACACAAAGTAATGAGAGAAGATAGGCTTAACAGGAGGCCTGGTACCATGATGAATTTTAAGTAAATATGACCAGGAAATTCAGTCAGAACAATCCAGTTAAGTTTACCCTGTGAAAGGAAACAGGAAAATACTACACTGCCTTATTACTACAGACATTACAGAGAACCATAAAATAGGGAACAGAAGTTGAAATTAAGGCAAAAGAAGAGACACTTTGTAAGAATTCCTCTAGCAGTTAAAGTCAATTAGGGTCCTACAAAGGGCATCATTAAAGTAATTAAGAATCTCTCATTCAGGGATACCAATGAGATTCTTATTTGGAGGTCTCAAAAGTGAATTAAGGCTTGGACACAACACTGTATATTTCCATTTATAAAAAAAGGCATGCACTGAGTCTTTAGTGATGATCTAGAGAACATGTCAGCCTACACAACCTTAAAGTTATGTATAGTACAAAGGTTTCTGAATGACAGCCTGGGCATAGCACCTGAAGTAAACCAAATCCTAACTCCCCTTTTTTTGAGTGTGCAATTTAGCTTTATTCATTTTTCATAGTCCCCATGAAAGAATAACTACTTTGTAGTTCATGAGATGCAAGCAGAGCAATTGGTTTGACTTAAGGACAGACGTTAGAAAAAACCATATGCCATCACCATCTTTGCCTGATATTTAGGGGAAATCTTAACACGAGACATTCATGAAAATATACATGAGTGTAATTATATGCAGCTGCAAAGAGAATTACATGCGTTACACTACCCTGTCTGCATTCTCACAACAAACTTTCCAAAGATTAGCTGTACTTAATGGGTAGAGTTGGAATTCAACTAAGCATGGAAGAAAAGCAAGGAACTAAAAGCATGAACTATGCATGAGAGATTTTAAACCTGATAAGGGTGACAACTCTCTGGCTTTTAATAGTGACACCATTATGATTTTAAGAAAGATACCCTGGAACACGCAGACCCTTTCAAAAGTCTCTGCAACTTCAAAGTTACACAAATGTTATTTAATGCCTTCAATACATTTGGACTCCTGATTGTTTTTGTTTCAAATCCAAACACAGCTGGAGAAGTAGGATTTTTATGCAAATTATGAAACAAATTTACTGTAGACTCTAATCTTCCTCCTTCTTGCCATATCCGCATATGACAAGCTGTGCAAGAGACATGGGAGTCCTAAGCCTTCTATCTGGGTACCGAACCACCATATGAGATGCGTTAGTTCTCCCCAGAGTATGACCAAGGGACAATGACCCACATTCAATCCAATAAAAGTGACACACAAATCCCATCAAATGATCAGATCAAGACAGCTCTCAGGTTTTCAGGACACAAATGCTGAGTTAAAACCTGCCAAAGCAATTCTGCCAGGGAACGATGCCAGGGAACTGCAACAGTGGTTCTCCAAAACACCTGAATGACTAGAGGCAGTACAGGACTTTCATCAGATCTATAGAAGACAGAGAAGTACCGAAGTGCCAGACGGTTACTGAATACTGAGCCATGCGGGGGAGTTTCAGGTCACCTTCATTTGCTCACTAGCCACTGCAGCAAGAATTTGTAATACAAGGTTGAGAACTAGAATAAATACAAATTATTAATAATAAGACATCTGCAAACATACATGCAAAAAACATCACATACAAACCAGCCCCCAGTTATGCACTTCAGAAGAAATAAGAAACAATTGGCAGGAGGAATAAACTGAGGAACACAATCACCAATTTATCATTTTGTTAGGCATAACTGAAATACAGCAGGATGTTACAGCCTGTAAAGGCAAATTTTCCTCTGGCCTGAAAGACTTTCCAGCCCACACTGGAAAAAAAAAATAAAATAGGTACAAGGGCAATATACAGTAGAACACAGGATATCAATAATCCAACTTTAACAAGGACTGCAACAGGAGTCCTTGCATCACACTGAGTGATTCGTGGGGACAAGACGTCTTACCAAAGGCCTTCCTCCCTGGACAACAAGAAGTGAAACCCACCCCTAGGCCATGGGCTCAGCGCTCGGAACAACTCAGTAGGTACTTACAAAAGCAGGAATTAAGCACAACATGCCAACTCTGCAAAGTCCTCCTTCATCAGACACATTTAATAACATTCTTATGCTGCACATCACAATTTTGAGAGGCAGAGAAGGAAACAGCTTCATAACTGATACAACTCAAGCACAACATGCCAACTCTGCAAAGTCCTCCTTCATCAGACACATTTAATAACATTCTTATGCTGCACATCATAATTTTGAGAGGCAGAGAAGGAAACAGCTTCATAACTGATGCAACTCAAGCTTAGGCTACTTGGGGCAATTCTAGACAAAAGTAAAAAGATATTTAAGATTCCATGATTGTTTACTTTTCCTTGATTAAAGCTAATTATCAAAATCTGAGTACTGGTTAAATAATTTTAATGAAAACACCAATTATCACTGCCCATAATGTCAATGCAGTACTACAGCACTTCCAGATCCCAGGAAAAGTGAATCCAGGCAACTGATCCTCTCCAAGTAGCGGGAAGCTGGCAAACACAGGCAAGGGGCAAGCAGCCAAACCAACTACTACCGCTAAGAGCAGTATAAATCAACAGTTTGAATCAGAAGGTTTTACACTTCTGAGGACTTAGCAACTTATTGCTTCTTTTATAAACATTTATCAACCTTGTGTCAGGTTGCTATGGCACGGCACCAAAGTGGCATCAGTCTGATGTTGACTTGGGCCGCTTTTGTCAAATGTCAAATCAGGAGCTTAAGAGACCATATTCTCACGCTGTTCTGACAACTCAAATATAAACTTTTGACGCTTTTGTTATACCTTATAAATAAAAATATCAAGCAGGACATCAAGCATTTGTATCGTATCACTATATGCAGGATGAAAGGCCAGACAGCTGATAGGGCTTTTCCATGGATTGTCACATATATTATCTTCCTTTGATAACTCTTACTTAACAGCACTAAGGTCAGGGAAGAAAGAAAGTGCATACAGTATTTTAAAAGAAGCTTTCAAAACAGGAACAGAATTCATAAATAACATAGTTATTTCACAGCAGCAGTCAGAAAGAAGAGAAAGGATGCATGGGAGGTTGCAACCTGAAAGCTGCATGTCATCAGTCCATAAAGCTAGGTCTCTTCTACCCTGAAGCCAAAGGGCAACTGAGAGATCATCCTACCCTGTCACTCATTCGGAAACTATCTAGCAATTCTCTTTTAAAGAACAGAGACAGATCACTAACACTTGCACTGGGTAATCTTTGGAATTTCAAATCATCCCACAGGTAAGAAAATAATGCTGGTCATTTGGGTTACAAAGAGATCTCAAAAAATACATGCAGTATTTTGTGTATCAAAACATGTTTTTTTCAGCAGAGTCCCTCACATATCAATGTGCATTTTGACGATTTCACCAGACTAATAAAATATCAATATTCTCCTTTGTAAAAGTTGCTAACATTTGCTGTATCAGATACGCTGATGTTTCTGCAGAAAATTCTGCGCAAGTTATCTACAAGGACAGGCCCCCAAACAGGTATTAAACCCCAAACACTGAAGTTGAGCATTCTGAACTGTAAGCTCAAATATATAAGGCATCTAAGAAGGTGCTCATGTAACAAAAAAATTAAGTCCCAAAGCACTAAAGACAAAATAAAAACACTCTCAAAATTCAGTCCAACACCTAAAAATATTTCTACTTTAACCTCTATTACAGTACTATCATTTCTACTGCTACATTTTTGCACTGTGCAAACAATGCATTTGAGTTTCCAATTATGTCTGTGTGCAAACAAAGGAGGCAAGAAATTTTCAGAAGCATGCCCCCTTAAGACCCTGGTTGAAGTGGTTCACATGATGCAATTCAAGCAGAGTGTGCTCCAATTCACTTGCCACAAAAAAGGCAATAATTATTTTAATTACACTTCAAAGAAGCTATACTGCTCCTGCTACAGCTGAACCCAGAACAGGTAGCACGCCAAAAGTCACCCTCTGGTCACTAACTATAAAATTTACAATAAAGTATACAGGATGTGAACAGAATTTGATAAGGTATATGTAAAATACCTTGACATTTTTCTCTCCCGTGTTCTATGTTTTTAGTGATCTTGACAATCTTTGCTCATTTTACATGCAAAAAACGTAACTACGAAAGCTGAAATTTGCTGGATTAAAAAGAGGTTTTTTTCAACACATAAAGAATTGCTGGGAACTAGCTTTCTTTGTATTGACAACACTTTAGCACTTATACCACACAGCAGTTTTTTTGGGATGTTACTATTTAGTCCTGTGCGAGTGCCAACTGAGTTGCTTCAAAGTCTGCTTCACATCTATAGTACTTATTCAACAAGAAGATGCAATTATATTCATCACACAGGCTGACTACAGTATAAGGCTTCTGCACATCTCACTTTGGGAAGTTACAACCTGCAGCTCCACACACATTGGAAAACTTCCCCTAAAAGTGATAAATACAATATTTATTGTCTTTTGTCAGCACAAACCCAAGATTTGCAGGCAGATAGGTATCATTGGCAGGTCCTGTACCAGAGGATGGGAGGGCTTCTGACCTCTTTCACATCCACAAGATCTTGGGGAAGAACAGGAGGAAAGGAAGTGTCAGGTTTTTACACTTAAAATGACCTTTTCTCCCTCAAGTTTGCACTCCTTGGTACAGTACTAGACATCGAAATAGAGACTAATTCTCTAAAACATCACATTGGAAGCAACTACTCCAGAAACAACTCCAAGACATCAAGACAGATGGCATCTAACTTACTTAACCTAATTTTTTTGTCAAGTACAGATCCATAGCTTACAAACAAGCATATTTTAGAGAAGCCTCTTACCTTGATTTACAGAACTTGCAAACTGATGGAAAATTCATTACATCTCCTAAGTGTGTAAGTTGTTCCACGATTAATTATCGTAATTTAACTACCCTTGCTTTTGGTTCTAGGGCGACACAGAAGCTAAAGGGAAAATTAAAGGCTTCGTAACAAGTATTTTCTCCAAGTTTGCTTAAAATTTTAGTACAGTTGATTACTGTAGCTAAAAGAGCCAAGAATTTCCCTGTTCTTCCACTTTACCTATTTAACAGTTTTGCCAGCTTAATAAATTTTCCCTAATTTCTCCAGTTCACATACTTAACACCAGGCTGAGGCTCTGGTGCTGTGGAGCTAAACACACAGGGAGGCAACCGCAGAGGAAGAGGAATGGGAAAGCTAGACAAGGCCAAGGGAGAGACTCCATGTCTTAGTATCCCCAGATGAACTAAAACAAGAATTGGCAGGATTTTCCATTTATTTATTTGTTCAACTCACAGAAATGTTTTCACGAATAGAAGAAAAGACTGCTGTGGCAAGAGCAACACCACAAGACCTGCCTTATTTTCTATGGATGATCACATTCCACACAAATGATTATCATAATTTTAGGACAAGAGGTTTAGATTGGATATTGGGAAAAATTTTTTTCACTGAAAGGGTGATCAGGCATCGGAACAGGCTGCCCAGGGAAGGGACAGAATCACCACTCCTGAAGTGCTCAGAAAATGTGCAGATGAGGCCCTCAGTGACATGGTTTAGTGGTGGTCTTGGCAGTCCTGATGTAAAGGTTGGACTTGATAATCTTAAAGATCTTCTCCAATCCAGTTGATCCTATGATTCAACAACTCACTGTTAGGAGGCCAAAGCAGCACTAGAAGGCTGGGGCCATGGCATGGGGCATAGGCTGGACAGCGGATGTACATGGGATAGGGGAGAAACACCAACAGCATCCAGCCCCAAGCATGGCCCTATTTTGAGAAACACAGAAAGAGCATGGCCTAAATGAGCTTTTATGGTGGCCATCACAACCACATGGCAGGGAACGTGAGTATTTTAACACACCAACAGAAAGGGAAATGCTCCCACCCATGTCTGAGTGCAGTGGGTTCCTTTCCCACCAGGGCTTTCCCAGTCAGCAAGCTCTCTAGCCATGGAGGATAATTTTTGTTGAATCAAGCCTGAAGTTATTAATAAGAATGAAATCTCTTGACCTAGATTTTTCTCCAGCTTAAAAAAAAAATAAATATGTAAGATCTGCACACACACAAACACTAACATATTATACCCATCCTACACCAGGGCACTTCAAAACAGATATTTCACAATAAAAACAAAAAAAGGTAGTTTATGCCCCTCCCTTACCCAGCTTTGTGTAAAAAAATGAATACAGATGAGGTCTGATTAAACCAGTAACCTGAACGCCAGGTTGAGTGTATTTACTTTTCAAAAGCATTTTACAATTTGATTTTCTTCTTGCCTGCTGTGATAATTGATGAAAACTACACAGGGATTAAAATGAGCACAGGTGCTGGTCTACACAGTTCAAAGAGATGTGATCCCAGATGAAAATAATGGAAAAAAATAAAGCTTGAGTATTTTTAGGAATAGATTTAATATAGCCTAACCAAATAAGCCTGGATTAAAAGCAGGATTTTACAGTCCACATTTTCATGTTACTGAAATTTAAAATTTGTATTCATAATGTATCAGAAACTTTAGCAAGTGATACCCAATGCAAGCTGGCATTAACAGCCTTCCATATCTTAAGTGTTAGTGGATCCAGAGGAAAAAAAACACAAAGGCACTAAAAGCAGTAAAGAGCATTAAACACAAACAGGCATATGTAACAACGGACAGTTGGTACTAAATCAACATTATTTTTTAATTTGTGAGAAGCAAAAGGAAAGCCCATGTGCTGAGAATATTAAACTGCCAATATACAAATCTGCACAAAACCGCTGCTTATTTTCTTTGCCAAATTTATACTGCTACAGCTGGATCACCACTTCACTGCACCCATGAGGTCAGGAAGCGTTTGAAAAGAAATGCATGATACAGCTAATCTCTGTGCCAGCTAATCATACCTAACGCAAAAACCATGGTTTTCCCAATTTTTCTGACCCAGGCTCCTTCAGCAAAGCTAACTAGCATGTCGCTAATCCCAAATTTGTTGCACTACTTTGTTAAATAGACTTAAATACACACAAATCACACAGGATAAAGAACTTATTCTGTGCTCAAGGCTTATTGCTGAGCTTCGATGAGAAAAAACAGCCCAGCACTCAATTAAAGAAAAAACAAATTCATTTGTCTCCAAGGCAAGCCACCAGAAGACTCCACACTTATGCAGGCATTATTATACAACAGCTATTTTCTTGCCTAAACTATCTAAACCACTGCTCCTACAGTAATATGTACATATTCAATCTTGGTTTTGAAGCAAAATCCAGTATATTTTTTAGGCCTCTGAATAATAATAGTAGGAAATTACAAATATATGGATTAGAGATGGAAGAATTCCTTTCCTTCCCTCGCCTCCCACACAGGGGGCAACTCATGGACACAAGAGCTAATTAGTGGTGCCTCCAAAGAGACTTAATTTTCACTTAACCCTTTTTTTGACTAGTGAAAATCAGAGAACACCGGCAACCATTTTGCAGAAACACACCTGCAAAATCATCAGTACTTGAAATTTTCCCAGCAACCCTGTAACATACTTACCTCCGTACATTTTCCTGTGCGTCTTACTCTGGATTTCTATTTTTGCAGCATCAACTACAGTGGCTGCTATTACAAATGTGAATTAACTCTATCTCCATGCCAAAAATCTTACTGAAAAGTTTTGAAACCTCTGAAGCTTCAACTTTAGATTTTCTAGATTTTCACAGCAACCCTCAGACATCTCACAAGGCATCAAGCTAAGTCTTTCCATAGACTAGTAAGGAAATTGAAATTAAGACATGAAAACCTAGTAAAAAAATTAACACACCACAAACATACACTTCTAGGTTTGGTTTTGTTATTTTTTTTTTTTTATTTAAGCAAAAGAAAGCCATCATATGCCATTACTACACAATTCAAAAACATTTCTTTTAAATTTCTAGGAACACCAAGAAACTATTTTCCCTACTGCTTAAACCAGCTTGTATGCTAGACAATGCTTTAATTAATGGTAACAGACAAATAGCACCCTAAGTATAAAACTTTAGAAGATAAACAAAAGGAACTGGATGAGGAGAAAGCAGTCTTTTACCAGCTTCTTGATCAACTCAACTTACTGGTGAACAAATTTAGTTCCAAGATTTCATACAGGCCAATATTAAATTTTAGATGTGGTTCAATTTGTGCAAGCAACATTTAAAACTGCAGGGATCACAAAAAGTGCAAAAAGCAAGACCACTAAAATAAGTGAACAAATGATCTTTCAACATTTGAAGGTCACTTCAAGCCCTGAGGAAGACAAAAATTGTCAGGTTTTTTTTTTTATAGGCTATCATTCAGCACATAAGAAACCATTTATATTTATTGTAAAGTTTAAAAGTAACAAAAAGTAGACTAGACTAAAGCATTCATTGAAAAAAATTCAGGCTTCAGATCCTAAATAATTTAGATACTTCGAAATAATTAAAACTAAATGACTACAATTTTAGGTTAACAGATAACCAATCCATTTTCCTGCATGAGCTTGCATAGTAGGTGGCTAGCTACCACCCTGCGAAGCATCTGGGGAAAAACAGAGGGAATAAATCCTAACGTAGTTCAATACAATAAAAATCAAAACACCATTGTTACTGCCTTTCTTTTTGAGAGCAAGTATAAATAAAAACACGCCCTTTAACACACAGGCAACTAAACAGGAATAAGACTATAAAGTGAACCTGCACAGGAAACCCAGGGGGCTGAAACTCTATTCTAATCCCTCTGTCCACAGAGGTAGCAGTCACTAGGCAGCATGTAGTCTGGGCATGCACCTGCAATACACAGGCAGAATTTCAAATGCTTACAAAAAGATAAAGCTTTGTCTGAGGAAAGTTCCTTTTCGGCTTAGGAAGTGTAATATCTGCCTTCCTCAAAACTAAACAATAGCCACACACATCAACTCACCGGTGATTCTGCCAGAATGACACCTGGATGGAACACTTGTACATTAAATACATCATTCCTGGGAATGGACTTGACGGTGAGAAAAAAGCTCAAGTTGTTGCAGACATACTAAACAATTCAAGTTGACAGTCACACCGCACCACTACTCTGTGAACTTTGCATTACCTTTCTGTAAATTCCTAGATTAAGTGATGAAGTCTAAGACTTGGTTAAAGGTCTTCACAAAATGAGAAGGGGAGGAGGAAACCTTCAAACATAATGGAATTTCTGCTACAATGAAATAATCTGGTGCTAGTGACTAGTAAAGAGCAAGGTTCATCTTTAACTACCATCTCCTCTTGTCTCACACAATCTTTACTGATACTTTTATACTACAATGTGAAGCAAAGTTGTGTTAGGTGCTACAGCAGAAAGCATCCAGCTGGGCTCGGGAGCTCAGCTCAGGAATTCCTTCTGTGTCTAAGAGCTCTTCTAGAGCACCTGGGAGTTAAATGTACAGCAGTCATTCAGAAGCCTACGGACCCATGTAGTTTCATGGAAAGACTGGGTCACTAATCAAGAGGAGAGGTTTCTAAATACCATGATTACAGGCTTGGCTTGAGTGCAATAAAAAGGGAGAACCACAGCGAACAATATACTTTTCCAGGGCAGCAGCTCTGAGAAGTCTCCATTTTCCACTGAGACTGAAACTACTGCTTCTGTCCTAAGCCATTTTGTCATAAAAGTTTAAATATCAAAGCAACAAGAGACTTTTTGCTTACATTTGGTGTTGTTCCCCTTAAAGTGCAGTAGAATTTGATTTGGCAGCACTTATTCATAAGCTGGGTTCAACTCCTACCTCATTTTTAGCCAACGGTGGCAAATAAAACCACAATTTAACACTAGCAAATGGAAATGTTTGCAAGCTATTTTCTGATCATTATGCCTCAAGCATACATGACAAGCCCCTTGCTATCAGGACTGGTTTTACATCACTTCATATTCTACCACTAGGTAGTATTCTTGCCAGAAGACAACCACAGTCGAAATCACAGAGCAAGGGAGAACTTGTTTCCATACACATGCTTGCTTGTTTGAAATGAAGCCACAGGATCACACTACTAGGTATACAAAGAATGCGATGGTGATCATTACTACTTCAAAGCAGTCAGATATCAGCTGCCATATTTGAGCCACGAAGAAACCATCATGGGCAAGTTAACAAGCTCTTAGAATCTGGCACTCACTGAGCTGATAACCAAAAGATACTTGGAGAAATAAAACAACACTTCAGCTTCCAAACTGAAGACTTTTACATAATTAGGATATGCAAATAGGAATAAACAAAAAGAAAAAACATAATAAAAGATACAACTACACCTACAACCATTTTCCTACTTACAGAGCCATATCCTTGCTTTTCAGCTTAGTAAAGAGAAAAGGCCCAGATTGTTATTTTGTATCTGGTAATTTATTATTATTAATGTGCTCTTACTGACAATCAAGTACTATTACTAATAGTTATTTAAAAGTTCATGGTAATTATATAACTTATGCTTTTAAAGAATTTACTGCATTAAATGTTAAACAGTTTCATACTGCATAAAAACAAACCAAAATATGCAAGAGCATCTTCACTGGAATTCGCAGTTTTTCCTTTGAAAAGCAAACTCATTATGTTCTATAAAGAGAATTAAGTCTCTAAAAGAAGACTAAATTCTTTCTCAAAGCCAGGCTCTAAAGAGATTGCATAAAAAAAGATTTTATACTTGGCTCAAAGAAGAACATTTGGGAATCACTATTTTTGAGCAAGGACTCATCCACTTAAAGGCAGAAGAACTTACTTTGAAAAGCAGTGTGAAATTTCAGGAGGAAAAAAAAAACAACACACATATTTTGTACTTCCCAGCTTTTGGTA
>JAOEHX010014185.1:6427-20945 GCA_025448015.1 Bolborhynchus lineola | reverse complement strand
AAGCAGTGTGAAATTTCGGGAGGAAAAAAAAAAAAAACACATATTTTGTACTTCCCAGCTTTTGGTAGCTCTCCAGATAAGACAAAAATCTCACAATAACCTCTTCCACATATAACTGTTTTCTCACAGATGCTGCCAAGTTATGTTATACCACTAGCAAGAATTTCTGCAAGAAGTAACTACTTCCAGACAAAGCAACTCAGCAGACAGACAATAAGTGAAAAGTGAAGGCATTTAAGGTATTTTAGGAAAGATACCAGAGAAAGGGGGTCTGGGGAATCAAGTTCACTGAGTTCCTATCTCCTGCTGCTTAGTCACCTCTATGCTCAATGCCCTTCAGAAGCTACGTTGGAGCAACACTGTAGTTCATACGACATAGGAGAGCAACATCACAGCTCAGGACTCCTGGACAACCTCTCCAAAGCCCAGAGCAGGACATGATTTTGATCCCAGCCCCACCACTAAGGACTACATTCACAGAATAGCTAACAGCCTGTGGAAGAGCAACGCTTCTCCTTTGGATGCAGATCATGTACTGTAACTGTTTCCCCGGAACTGGTCCAAAACAGCTGCAAAAGGGAAAGTTCATCTAGATTAGAACAGGTCCCTACAGAAACATTTAGGACTTTTAAACAAAAATACTTTTTGTGCATCTATACACATGGACACCATCATGCTATGACAAAAATACCAAGGGATGGGGAGGAAGATTCAGTCTTTTGTCTCCAAAATTACTCAAGATTACCTGCAGACATACATATAAAGCTTCACATAAATGTTCCCTGTCCCTGCCCTCCCTTTAGTCCTGGCCCATAAGCGCTGTTCAGCTCCTTAGCCATCCCCAGGCAGAGCTCCATGCACTCCAGTCAGTCACTGATATGGAGGGCGACTTCTCCTCTTCTCTCCTGCCTGTCCTTCCTAGAAAGCCTGAATCCTTCCATTCCAACACTCCAGTCACAGGAGTCGTTTCACCAGGTCTCCACGATGCCAATAAGATCCTAGCCCTGCAGGCATGTGCACATCTCTTAACTCCTCTTGTTTATTCCCCATGCTGTATATGCATAGAGGCATTTAAGCTGGGCCCATAAGGAAGCCGACATACTGGCTGGAGCAGCTGGAATTCTGCTGTGCAGACTTTCAGGTTCTCTCCTGCTGACCTGCGATCCCTCTCCAGGCACTGGGCACTGACATCAAACTGGAAGGAGTAGAATGGACAGAGGTTTCCCTCCCCTAGCAACTTGAGGAAAGTTGAGTAATGCTGCATGTCTCATGGGCAGTGATGCAAATCATAAACCAGACTCCCTGTTAACTCCTCTTTCTTCTCATGCGTGCATGAATGTTTTACTAGGGACACTGCTTTGTGTACTCTCACAGCATTTTATCTGAATGTATTACTGCTTTCTTTCTATCCACAATGAAAAACCTCAACTACAACCTGTGAGTGCTCTGCACAATTGGGCTCCTGGCACATCAGCCCTTGAAATCAGCTGTGACTATCCTGTTGACCATCTCTCAAAGTACCAGAGGCAGAGAACGCCAAGGGATGCAGGTGGAATGATTACACAGACCCTGTGGTCCAACTCAGAGGCCAGGCATGTCCCAAACCCAGGGAAAGACAGGCCAGGCCACGTGCTGCAGGCTATAGTGGGAAGCCTGGACACAGGGAGTAGCAGGAAGCCCCAACACTTACTGGAGCAGCCTCTTCTCAACAGCATCAGGGAACATGTCCATGAGGCACATCCTGTTGCAAGGACAAGCCCAATGCACATGTATCGTCAAGACCAAATGAAGGACTGAGGAAAGCCCGGAATGAACACTCAGCCTCTGCTTCACTCCAGACGTGTCTCCACAAGCTGCCTTTAAGCAGGGACAGAAAAAAAAGCATTAGATGGTGGACAGTTTGACAATTGCACCCATTTCACAGGTGTCAGTCTCCAGGTACAGTCAGTTACTGTACCAGGCATCAGCTCATCTTCCTGCCTTCTTCTCTCTATCCCCCATTTTATTTAAATATTCACACCCTGGAATGTACACAGTAAATCAAGGCACTTTTATTATACAGGCCAAGTCCTGACCTGTTCATCTACAGACATTAGCATAAAGGTAAAAATACTACAGACAGAAACACAGCATTAATGGGTTGTTTAAAAGCAGGCCCTAGAAATTTAGAAAGAAAGGGAAAAAAATAATCTGACAAAAAGAATCAACAGAAAAGTAATAATAGAGATAGTAAAGTAGCACTTAATTTTGATTCGTTTTTCCCCAGAGATTTTTACCTTGTGACTAGCTAGCTGTTTTTTATGAGCAGACAATCTAGTAAACCAGACACCTTCATTTTACGTCACTTTACATCTCATACGTATTCAGGCTGAAAACCACCTACGTAATTCAAGATAATGCAGATTGCTTAAAAGCACATTTCAAAACCAACCTGAAAAAGCTGCACAGAGGTTTTCATGTAGAATACATAACTTTTCACAAAGAATACATCCCTTTTCTTCCCAAGTTAGAAAAGAATTAGGTAAAACAAAATCCATCGTGTAACAGAACAATAAGCAGGTACATATTGTACTTTCTCAGCAGGTGAAAGAAGCTCCCTGTTATTGAAGCTGCCAAAGGCTGTGAAGATGTGACCAAAAACACAATAATATTAAAACCGACAAAAGAGACTCTAGACAGCAACCCAGTGGCACACTCCCTCCTTTCTTGGGTGCCTTCAGAGGTACAAAGCACAGCAGCCACATTCTAGCACTGCAATTCCCTCCTCCATACTCCTACCAACCTCTGCCTCTTCCCTGTCCTTGAAAGATGCTACTAGAGGTGCCAGTCAAGTTTGTAGGGTGGCAACCACAAAGTTTCTTACATTCTCAGTCATATTTTTATTAATTGTCATGCCAATGAGCTAGCTGATCATGGATAATAACTGTAAGAGCTGTCCGACTTGATGAACAAGATAAACAAAAGTGAGGCGTACCTCACTGATACAGACCGCAATCTTTGCAAGTATGAAAGAGTTCTGATGTTGACTTCAGAATAATCCTGGACTAGGAAGACCAGCGCAGCTCTGTGTAACTCTGCAAAACAGCTATAAATAACAAAAAACCCAACAAAAAGTATCCACATGACTGTTCTAAGTAAGAACAACAGAGTATTTTCTCCACTCCAACAGTTATTCTGATTACACTTACAGTTGATTTTAAGAGTTTGGTGTTCAATACATTGTCTAACAAGAGAAAGGTATCCAGGAAACAATGCTAAATCCTCTGCTGCAACTCCAGAACTGTAAAAATGTCTAAGTGCAGAACTATCTTACTGTTTCTTCCAGCTCAGTATATTACAGTACCGAATTACACTTCACTGAAAGAACTTCACAGGGATTGGTAGCACTCTTCAGTCTGGTTCAGGAACAGCTGACTTCATTTTAAAATATTAGATGGCTTTCAAAATTTGCACTAAGTTGAATTAAATATTCATGAAAACAAAACACACTGATTAAGGAACAGGTTTTGTTTCTCATTAGAAATTCAACTTCAAATTAGTGGAAGTTCTAGGCATGGGAAAGATGTAGCAGAAAGACTGGAACCTTACAGGAGACAACTTTGCATAAGGCAGTATCTCTACCACAACTGCTGTAACATAAACTGCCTCCTTGCCTTCTGTCCCACTCACAGTACAATTCCTTCAGACTCAAAGTGAAGTAATGGGCAACATACCACTGGACTGTAGGACTGCAATACTAACCAAGTCTACTCCGAAGCCACAGCACCATTATTCAGTGCAAATACTACCAGGGCTTTGGTGATACCAGTCATTGTCCATCCAGGCTCCACCTTGTCCCACCTCATGCAACATCTACAGGAAACAATTTTCAGGCAGTGTTTTGACCCTGCAGCAATATGGGAAGAAAGGGTACTGGGAGAGTGAGTGTGGATCTCTAGGGTGGACAGCTCTTCCACTGCACAGCTCCACCAATTCCCTCTGACTAAAATGTGCAACATCATCCTGCTATTCAGCAGTAAAGCAAGCTTAATGTCATCAGTAGTATTTGATTAGTATTGACCATAATGACGGTCAACAATGCACAGGAGGCAAATCTCCACTCTCTGGCTGAGCAGTGCAGCCCACACCACCAAGTAAAATGTACGTAGGAGGTGGAGTGTGAGGATCTGATTTCATATTATAAAAAGTCTTTTCAGTAACAGTCATCTAGAAGTAATATGGAAATCAAATTAGTTGACTGCAACAATCTAAACAGCACAATTTGATACCTTTACAGCAGTTCCTGGATAATGAGAGTTTAGAAGGGAAAATCCTATCTTTTATTAAACCCAGCATAGCTGGGGGACAGGGCCTCTCCCTACAGCTTTCACCTATTCCATTTTAGGAATTAATGCTGCTTAGCCAGCGAAGTACGAGTTAATTCAGCTTCTGTCTCCCCAAAGCCTATAATTCTCTGGTCTAGCCTTCACAAAGAACACTAAATTGTTTCAAATATAAAGACACAGGCAACCATCTTTGTGTATGCCTCTTTATGAGTGGTAAGGATGCTACTCCAGAAGGTACCATGGAGCACACAGTTTCCCTCCTGGGCACTGAAAGGACTAGCAGGCGTACCTATGAAGTAAGGGTATAAAAATAAGCCAGGGAAACAACACACAGGTTCATCATCACTCTATGGACAAGCTAGTCACGAGGTTACAGCTGTTTCATGGTTGCACAATATCAAAGCTACAGCAATACCACAGGTGTCAAACACACTGAAGCTCAACATGTGCTGCCAACATTCACACAGCACAGGCTTTGGGGACAGCAGCAACACAAAGGATAAAGAGAGAATGTCAAGCAAGGTCCAAGGGCTGCCCAAGATGCGTAGAGATGCTACGGGAGATGTTAGTGGGTCTCGGGGAGGTTAACATACTCCAAATTCTCCATATAACACTTACAAAACTGTCCTCTAGAACAGACCAATACCACTGTTTTAGTCCAGCGTCTGATTTCCTACTCTACAGAAAATAAGCCCTTACCTCCTTGCATTAACAGAGGCCTCTATTTTTTCATTCACACTCAGCAGTTGCCTGGAAAAAAATCTTCCTTCATCCTTGATCCCTCCAGCCCACATAATACAGGTGATTGAGGATAGTAGGCCACTGACTTGATTTTGCATTTTTATTACATTTGGGAGAAAGTCAGCTGCAATAACCTTGTTCTAGCTCATCAGTATTCCTGTTCCTTACTATATTTTCTGGAAAAAGCCCATGTAGACAAATTAGCAGGGCTGTATTTCACAACAGTTCTTGGTCTTCTTGGTCTTAATGGTTCATTATCTCACCTAACTCATTTTTGCTGTTCCTCTACCAGGACAGGGTAATTCACACATCTGCCTAGTGTACCAGTATGGATGGCTTCAGAACTGGAGCCACAACATCAGAACTGCCCAAAGATGTAGAACCAAGAGATTTTTAGAAATTATTTATATATATATATATATATATACACATATATATAACTAAAATCAGGAATGCTGGCAGATTTTCCCATCTTTCAGAACTCTGAAATATCCAATTCAAAGTTCCACTCCTGACAATGAACTACCAAAGAAGCTCCAAGAAAGCTACACAGCAATTTTTTTTCCCCAAATCCTACTGATTTTATTTTTGCTGAGTGAAAACCATGTCTATTTCTGTGCATTTCTGCAATTGCACTTTTCATTCATTAAAATGAGAAATACCTTCTTTTATGCAATCTGCTACGATTCAGATAGCAAAACACTGATGTCTGGTAGCAGGCTTGCTGGTTTTGGCTTTAGGAGGGTTAGGTTTTGGTGGGTTTTTTTCCTCTCTTCCTGTGAGAAGAAAGCTTTTCCCAAAGGATTTAAGCAATTTCATAAAACAAATGTAAAAACAAAGACATTTTTGTTTAGGGACTGAAGGTTTTGTTTTGTTTCAAGGGGGATGGAAAGGGAAGGAAGAGAGAAATGACACTGATCATCTTCCAATTAAACTAGTGGTGGGGGGGAAAAAAGGAGGTATCTCATTCCTAAAATAGAAACTTTGTGATAGCACAAACTCACTATAATAAACAGGTCATCAGGAAAAAAAAAAAATCTAGCTGAGATTTTTTTTCCCCTAAATAAACAGATGTGTTTATTAGAGTCACAAGTGAATACCTCAAATCATTACAGCAAAGATCATAGGAAAAGCACTTGAATTTGGAGATAAAATTACACTGCGCATTCCCATATGCTATGCTTCATTAATCACTTTCTCCTTTTCCTCACAGTCTATCACACAGAAAGAAAGAAATACTTGAAATGTGTCGATTTAAATACACAAAGATTTGGGAGGTTCACTTCACCTAGAACTTCTGAAGCTCAACCTAATATGCATCACTTCATTTACTGAAATAGGACCCAATACTACAATGGCAGTAACCCCCTGAACTTGCACAGCAAACACTGCAAGATGGGGACAACACAGTGACAATAAATAAAGGAAAAACTAATTAAAACATCTGTAATCTTTCAGCAAACGTGTGGAGGCCTTACAGGAAATCCAAATGAGCAGATCTTCACATCTGCAGATGTTCCACAAGCACTTATACAAACACAGTCCAGAAATCTCACATGTTGCAGAACTGGGATTCATTAATGGAATCAGTAGGTCCCTACATATTATATCAAGTTTTATTACGCAGAGAGAAGTCAGATAGCCACAAGTCATCTTCAGTGAGAAAATATCTATCCAAACAGAGCAAAAGTCATCCCATGAAGACCCATTCACATTGCCTAACATTCAGGATTGTCACTGCAATTATCATTCAACATCCAAACTTAAGGCACTGGGAGAACTCCACAGTTCTATACAGCAATATACTCCAGAAATATCACAGCTCAGAAAGGAAAAATACAAGACAATAAAAATCTTGCCATTAAATACAACATGCAAGTGAAATCTATCACATTGTAAGTACTTGTACTTCATGACTGATTTACAAATGTTAGCATTAAATTTGAAGTTTTCTAAATGTAGTCTTGAAGTACATGCATGCATATGGGATGTGGTTTAATTAGCAATTTAAAAAACTGGTCTAAAACCATTGGAGGTGGACAGGAAAAATACCAGTCTGTCAAACAGATCACAGCAACACCATTTTTTTAATACCAAAAAGTACCGAAACCATGTATATTATCATAACTTCAAAAATGTTCTACCCAACTATTACTTTCATCATTCTCCTCCATCCAAGCTTAAGCTTCATATATGCACATATATAAACAAGAAATGGTTTCTAGTGGCCTTCTGACCTCCCAAATGGTAACACACACAGATTAACTTGTCAAATAGGAATGACAACATACAAAAGTCATTACAAATCCAAAGGTCTGGGTCCACTCATGAATTTGGGTATTTAAAAGACTTGTCTAATACTGTGTGAAGGTACTGGACAGAAAGGAAAACTGTTTGCAACGGTAACACTCCTTCAGCTTCTATTTGCACAAAAAGCCCATCAAGCGGAAATTGTAAAGTTAAACCACTGGAAGGCTGAAGAACAGCCCCTCCTCCCCCATTCTCTCCACAAGCATTCTCTTTACTTTTGAGCTATACAAGACACTGTGCAATTTACAGATACTTACACCTTAAAGGTTCCCCCTGCAGTTTAATCTAAGATTCTGCTTTGCTCCTTCCCCGATACAACCTCTGTTAATTTAAAAACATGCTTTTCTAAACAGTGCAACCCTAAATAGCTAATAGATACCCCACCATTACATCACAGTGATGAATAAAACATGAGCTTTCCAATTTAATTTGAACACAAGTTAACGTGCATACCGAGTTCATGTGTAAAGCAAGTACTTCTCCTTCATTTCCCTGTCCACCAGTTCATTCAGTCTCCACATAACTTTCATTTTCATCACTTTTCTCTTGTATTTTTTCATGTGTGCATATTCCAGGTTTTACCTGCATCTCCTGTATCACTTGTTCTTTGCTCCCATTCATTTCTCTGCTTCGCAGTCTAACCATGCTTACCGAAAACACACAGTTCCTTGAGCTATTAACAAGAAGGATATTCCTTTCCATTTGCCTGAGTTGCAGACAATGCTGGATGCTGTTATCTTCCCTGTCCAATAAAGTCTTAAAACATTTCCTCCCATTTCTTAATGCAGGCTTTTCCAAGACCTCAAATTGTAACAGGAAATTATTTGAGTGATTTTGTTTTAAAGAACACAGCAAAGCATTAGGAGACAAGTGTTCTGCTCTTCGATTTCCTAGAGTCTATTCGAATAAAGGTTGAATCTCTCCTTTATAAGTCTGAAATAGCTTTTCCACATCATCTATTAATATTTGGAACTTGAAGGTTGTCAAGTGAAAGATGCTATACAAATGCAAAGCATAGCCCTAGTTTCATCTTTTTTAATGATACACCCAACACTCTCATAAAGGAGCAACAGGAATAGATGAAAAATCACAATAAGCAAAAAACCTAATAACATGCTAAAAGCTACCAAGACAATAAATTCAATTTTCCCTGGGATTGTTAAATTATTCTTTTGATGGCTCAACACAATCTTTGTGCATTTATTTCCTACGGGGAATGCTGACACATTAAGCTCCTCACACAGCTCCTCTTTAAAGAAAGACACACACATGCATTTAAAGCAAACACCTAAAATTTAATAGCTCAGGTTTTTAATAAACTACATTGGAAAGGAGTTTGCAACTGAATTATTTCCAAGAAAGACACCAGCCTTACAAACTCAAGGCAAAGAGACAAAAAGTAGTATCAAGAGACTAATCCTGCTTTCACAAACACTCAAAATGCCTTATTCTTTCAATGATTCTTCTCAACATCTGTTCAGAAGACTGCATTCTTCTTCCTTTTTGAAGAGCCATCTCTAAACGTCCAGAAATTTAACTGAGCACACAAGTGCCAGATGCAGGAGCTTATAAACGGACAGACCCTGATGTATAGCAAAGGTCAAATTAAGTCAACACGTTGCAGCCTTCAAACCACATACACCGACATTACCCTTTCTATGCAGCATACGCATGCCTCTTCAGTGTAATATCAGGCAAGTCTTCAATAGTCAGCAGAGGAAGTGCCTAAACTGGCATATCTCATACCTTCATTTGTTCTGGGTGGTTAGGTTGTGTAAAGCTCAGCACCAGCACCTAGGTCAGGTATTACACTTGCAAAACGAAGCACACATCCTCACATTTGGGAGCCTCAAAACTGAGCCTTCAGAAGTCCTGCACTTCACCTATTGTGAAAGGCTCTGTCCAAGGCCCTCCCCAGGCAATGCCTCCCTATTCCTCAAACAAGAGGATGAAGCCAGTGACACAGAGCACTTGTAGGACAAGAGAGCACGAAATCAAGATGAGGATAGATACAGTCACATACTTAAGAAGAGAACATAATCCTTTTATTTATTTATGGGTTCAAGTCAGCCATCCTAACCTCCAGCCTGCACATCCATTTATGCATTTTCTGTCCCACACATATTAATTTGTGGTTATCTTTAATATTTTATGAGTTATATTTGATTCCACTCCATTATACCCTAGAAAGGTAAGAAAAACCAAGCAGCTACTAATGCCACAGATGGGGGATTCTAGTTGCTATAAATTCCATTCACTATCAAGTGATTGGACAACATATCCTCCCCAAAATATTTCCACTCATCACACCTCCTTCACATAAGTGTTTTCTATTTCTGCTAATTAGTAGTGAAGACCAAAGCATAAAATCTATTGTAGCTTGAGTTACCTGAACTACCCATTTCCTTAACCATCAAATACAAGCTTCACCGCTACACTGGGACTTGAGAGATGTACAGCTGGGAGGGCATCCAAAATCTAACAGTTAGGAAACTCATTTTGAATTCCCCATGTATAATATTCTAACATTCGTTCAACAAGCCATCACATCATCCTCCTGTACATCAAGATTTTAATCCAAAGTTACAGATGAGACTTCAGTTTATGAACCTTCCTTGCCTCCAAGAATTTGCTCCAGGGAATTTATAAGCAGTTGCTATCTCCCCTGTTTGCCATTACTAAGCTAGAAAAAACTGCATAGCTTAAGTATTGGTCTCTCACCTAACCCCAGACTGTTGGCGCCCTATCATCTTTGCAGCCTGGATGTCCCTGTACATGCTCCACTGGAATTTAGTATCTTCTGTACTCCAGTGACCAGACCTACGTACAGTATTTGATATGAAGTGTCCCTAATGACTTGCCTGTTCACTGAAAAGCTCTCACTGAAGATCACATTTGCTTTCATTTCATGCTCACCATCAAAGAGTCATCCCTGTTTGACTACAGCATTCAGGCCTTTTCCTCCAGGCCTGTTTCAAGGGATAACCTGCCAGTGATAGATGATCTTAAGGTCCTTTCCAACCCTAACTATTCTATGATTTTGTGTGTTCTTAACATTCACTCACAGGTAACTCCACTTTCAGAACTTTTAACTTCAGCTCATTCCTATTGCTTCAGTCATCACAGGTGTTCAGTTCTTCCTGTGCAACAATCAAACTCTGATTGGTGCTGACTACATTTCCTAACTTTGCCTCTGCAGCAACAGACCTTCACGTATAGTTATGTTAACCAGCATGGTGAAGTAAAATGACCAGCCCACCACTAATACCAATCCAGAGCATTAATTCCTTTATTCATGCAGTCACAATTTCTCCTTCAGAAGACACCTCATCATTCTTTAGCCAAGCCCTACCCTTTCGATTTAGTCATTTTCGGTGTTGCGCCTGCTATAGTGTATACCCATAGAACTGAAAACTTCTGCTCCTTTTGTCTAGAACATTCAATATTTAACCCGTAATAATACGACTTTAGTCTTCCATGACCTAACTGTGGCAAATCCATGATGCATTTTATCCTGCTTTCCACTTATCTTTGTATACTTAATTGCTTTCTTCATTCCAAATTTGTTCTAAATCCTTGAATACTACCGAGACCAGAGTACAACACAAAGATTTCAATTTCTTCTCCTTTTAAAAATAAATACAAATTTCTTTTGCTGTATTGCTATCTCAAGTGCTGCGTTCAACTTGACGGCTAAAAATCAATCCTTTTTTTTTTCCAACCTGGCTCCAGCGTCCTGCACCAACTACTTCAGAGACCCAAAGGAGAGACCCTTTGCTTCCTTAGTCTGAATGCATTAACTCTGGAAGCAGGCATAAAACATTCATTCTGGTCATTTCTGTTTGGCAGCCTATATTTCCCCATGTTCAAATCCTCATCCCTATCTAAAGCTGGTTACAACTACTAACTTTGGAGGCATTAGACACATTTCTCAGCTATAGCCTGGTCCTCACATTATCACAGCCAAGCCTTCTTCTCCTCTTTATTTTTTTCCTCATCTTAAATTTCTCCATGCGCTAGCTTTTGGCAATTCATGCACTATCTCTGCAGTTTCTTCTCTCCGATGACCAATCTCCAACTTCACTTCATTCCTTACAGGTTTTCCAGTAACTTGCAGTATCCTCTAGCAAGGTTCACAGCCTCACTTGGCAAGCTTTTCCTCCTTCTTAAAATGCAGTTTTCAAGCAGCTATTGTACCTTCCACTTAAAAACAGTCCAAGCCTTTTCTTTTCTTTTTTTTTTTCAAACCTCTAACTCCTACATGTCTTTATCCCTGTGGACTTCACAAACTAGTTCTTCTAACTTCTCAGAACCTGCCCTGCTAAAATAAAACTTCCTTGAAATAAAACCACTTTGTAGCTGACATATACTTATCCTTCAGTTTAATTTAAAATTATTAAATTGCAGCTAATCAACACATATGCTTGAGGCTCTGTGGACCAGACCCATAATCCAGCAGGAGAAAGCAAGACCCAGTGTCAGCCCTGGAGAGACCAGAGACATTCCTTACCCAGAGTTCAAAGATATGCCCTCTAGTTCTTGGCAGGCTGTAAACATGAGCCTGCATCTACTCTGCATTCCACAACAATTAATGGCAAAAATCTACCCTAGGATACTTCACTGTATTGATTTCCTATCTAACTCTGTCAGCACTGGAAAACATACTTACAAAAGCACATCTGAGAAACATCTTCCTTTTATAACACTTAGCACAGCATCTCAAAAATGCTCTGTAGCTCTAAGCAAATAGACCACATTTACACTGCTATGGTCTATAATCTGACTCAGTTTTGCCTCACTAAATCAGCGTTAGCTTCCTAGATTTTGGAGCATAACATGAACCTTTAGGAGAAAGCCACCTCCTGTTCACTGGAAGACTGCACTCATACCAAGTGCCTCCAGGAACAATTCTGAGATCTGATGCCTCCAGCATGAGCACCACAAGCCTATGAGCACCAGGGAAGGAGGCCCTAATGGCCAAGTGCTACAGTGGGACAAAAAAAAACACTCTGGCAAAGTGAGAGCAAATGATCTCCATATGAATCTGGAAAACACTGTTTCCCTCTTAATTTTAGCTTGTGATACAATTTTCTTAACAGGGACAAGCCCTCTGTGCAACAGAGTGAACTTGCTGGCATAGACTATCAGTTCCATCAAGGCAGTAAATCATACTAACCACAATATTCCTGGTATACCTGCATCTCTAACACCATGCGCAGGCACTTGCCTGCTACCTCCTGCTTAGAAAGGCTGAAACCCAGAGAGGGGAAACTCAGTACAACAGCATGAAATATCAACTGACGTGGTAAGGGACTTTTTACAAGGGCATGTAGGAATAGGACAAGAAGGAATGGCTTTAAACTGAAAAAGGTGAGCTTTAGATTAAATATTGGGAAAAAATTCTTCACTATGAGGGTGGCGGGGGACTGGCACAGGTTGTGCAGAGAAGCTGTGGCTGCCCCATCCCTGGCAGCGCTTAAGATCAGGTCAGACAGGGCTTTGAGCAACCTGGTCTAGTGGAAGGTGTCCCTGCCCATGGCAGGAGGTTGGAACTGGATGAGCTTTAAGGTCCCTTCTAACCCAAACTGCTCTATGATGATTAACTTACTAAACCACATAAAATGGAGCATTTTATGCATACATACAGCTCTGTCAGCTCCATCAGCTTCCCATCATGGCAAGGACTGCCCGCTGTTCTGGAAGGAACTGATGGTGGTCTCTGCACAGACCTCCATCGGCCACCATCACCAACAGGCACCTCTCCCCAGGGAGCACATTCACACTGCTGGCATTCTGCTCTCAAAACCAGTCTCACTAGCTCAAACCAAACCTCGGCAGCAGCACGGTGTTCAGGCACCCTCCAAAATGAGGAGCACGGCACTGGACACCTCGAAAATGCAATTCTTGTTAGTTGAAAGCAAGGACACAGCATGCCACCTTTTCCTCCAGAAGTGCTTTATCTTATTAATTCTAGGTCAGTTGAGCGCACATGTGGTATAGATTACACTGACCCTTTTAGAGCTCTCAACGTTTTTAAATAAGTAGGACACTTTACCGGAGACGCAAGCCAAGCTACACACCTACTGTGCACCACACACCAAGACTAACCAGTGGGCTTTACAGGCAGAACCAAGGACAAGTGGCTGTTATGGCACTTAATGTTAAGTAAATTATAAATGCCAAAATGTGACCCAGTATCATATTAAATCAATACAGGCATTTTATAAAAAAAATTAAGTCGAACTTAAAGTGACCTTTGCAAAACCACCCAAATCAATGGCAGATTTACAAACAATTCAAGTATTTACAGGTAAATGATAAAAAGGGTTGCATCAAAGTAAAAGTTGTCTTGCTGCTTATGAAACACAACAGCATTATCCTTTTAAGCAGAAAGGAGATGTTTCATCCTTAAATATCTGAACACAGTAACTGCAGACTTTAAACACAAGCAAGGATCAACATGCGAACGACCATAAAATTCAGGTTAAAAAAAGTTAATACTATGATTCACTGGATATGTTAATTTGCCTGTGCCAAGTCTTTGAAAGTCAACCTTCTCCTCTGCCCCATGAGCTTCCATATACATTGACCCTGCAGGACACAAATCATTCCACTGCTTTACCTTCTTTTCAGCGATGCCTCGTCCGAGTAACAGAAGTAGGAACGAAAATACGTATTTAAGTGAACTACCTTTCCGACAGGCGTCCTCCCCTCTCCCAGCTGAAGTTTTCTTTCGGTCGAAGCGGCAGGCCCGGTTTGGGGCGGTGCTGTGACAGACGCGGAGCAGACCCGGGGCAGAGCGAGCGCCCACCCGGGGCAGCAACCATGTGCTCGGCCACCACCCCCGAAAAGGCACCCAGGGGAGGAAGTTCACGCTCCGCACCGACCCGGGGACATAACTCGGAGGAGTTCAGACCTATCACTTCCACCCGTTTTCTCCTGGGCCATATGTTTTCCCCTGACATTAGCGAGCTATTTCAGAGCAGCCAAACCGCTCCGCCCGGCAGGGACCCGCTCGCAGGCAGGCGGGCGGCCGGAACCGCCGTCCCCTGAGGCAGGGGACGAAGTCGACTCGGCCGCGCTTCCGCGCGGGGCACCCGCCCGCGCACCGAGCCCGAGGGGGCTGCTCTCTGTCACCGGAG
>JAOEHX010014184.1:22700-35827 GCA_025448015.1 Bolborhynchus lineola | reverse complement strand
GACCAAAGTTTGCCGTAGGTGCCTGCAGCCCCCGCATCGGCGGTGTTTGCGAAGCCAGCACACTGGCCATTTTGCTGTCGTTAATGCTGTGTGCCCGTCTGTGTGCGCAGGGGTGCGGGGCTGCGGTGTACCAACCTTATCCACAGCTGTATGCCTGCCCACGTAGCGCCATACCTGAGCGTATAGCATATGTAATAATCCTTGAAATATAAAAATACAGTTAATTTCCCATAAGGTAATTGGTGAAAATAGGACAAAGAAAATTTTGGAAGCTGAAACTGTAGGTGAATAGGTGAACTAGTAAGACGTGCTAGAAGATCTTTGCTCTGTCCCTTCACAGGTGAGAGGGCTTGGGGTGTTTTTTGTTTTTTGGTTTTTTTTTTTTTTTTTTGAGCAAACACCCCCAAACATTGTGTATATGTTGCCATCCAAATACACCTGACTAGGTAAATGCTTCTGTACTCTCTTACGGCATTTTGATCATTGTTTCCATAGTAAAAATAGCCATGTGCACTAAGTGTACGTACAGTTGGTTGGTATCCAAAAGAGACTACAGTTCTAAATTCAAAGGTGAAAGACAAAGTGCACAAGTTGCTGCCCTACGAAACCTCTTAAAAAATAACCAGGTTGGTTATAAGGTGTTACGTGGAGCAATAAAAGCACAGCAAACAGTGAAACTGGTGCAAGGCAGATGGTATGCTGAGCACATTATTTTTATGGAGGTAATAATTTTGAACAGTGTACTTTAAAGTGAGTACTCTCTGCTGTGTGTGTACTTAAGTGGAAAACCTTGTCTTCAAAAATTCAGTTCTGAAAGGTATTCTTTGTAAGTTCTCAGGATCAGAGGACAATGAAAAGGGCAGCTGGCATTTACTGTTTCAATTATACTGAAGTGTAGCAGAGGAAAGTTTTAGGTTATGTGCTTGGATGGATTGTTCATTCTTACCTGAAAATGCATGTATGATAGGATTATAGTTAAGGTTAATCAGAGCTGAAAGCTTTGTTTTTCATCTGGGATATAATAGCTCCACTCCCCTTCTTTAAAAGTAAACACATTTAATAACGAAGCTGTGTGATAATAGTGGTGTAACTTCGTTAGAAAACTGGAAAAAATGAAATGCAGGCTGTTAACAAAAATTACTTTAAAAATCTTTATTGTAAAAGTGCTAATGTCTTTGTCTTAGTCTGGACTATAAGATTGGACTAAGATCTCCTCAGTGTCCTTACAGGTTTGGGGTTCAGATTTTGCAATTAAAATGCTGGTTTGCAAGTCCTGAAGTTTTAAAAATAGTTCTCAATGAGAATACTAAATATACTAAAAATACTTTTCAAATCAACAATTATTACTAAATTGTGTGTAATTTTACCTGTGTAGTCACAAAGGCCTGGACTTGGGCCCTGGTGGGATTCAGCCTCTGTTTCCTCTAAATTTTTCCCTCCCCTTTGTCTCTGTGCTGCCATCATACCTCAGATTAGCACCTGATCTCAGGTTCTCAATTTCTCTGTTTCTTTTCTTAGTCCCAGTCATCTCACCTGTGATTAATCCATTTAACTGGGAAGGCTCATTTAGAACTATTAGTGTCACTTGAGTAATACATTTCCCAGGAAGAAAACTGGCAAATGGGTCTTAGTACTCAGACAATGTGAAAAACATGAGATTGCCTGAAGACTTTGCAGGTTGTGTTTTCTGGAGCTTTAAGACTGTTGGGGATGTACTCCCATTTTTTTGATAGATGTACTCTTGTTACTCTATATCCCAACTTTAATATGTTTTCTTACAATTTATATGTTTATACAAGGATTTCCTTTCCTGTCTTGTCCTTATAAAATGAAATGCTAGCTCTTGTTATTTGATACAATGTGTAGCTCTTGGAATTGCCTTAGTAAGGTATTGGAGCATATTATAAAATGTTGCCATATAAAAGAACACATCTCAGCTACAGCAATGAAAAATGCTGTAGAGCTGTCAGTGCACTGTCAGTGGTCACTGTAAATATTATACAATAATATAGTTTGAAATGTGTATGCAGTATATATATAGTTTTAGAAACATCCCAGCACCTTGGGCTTGCCATAGGAATTTCAAAGTGTGCCTGTTTCTTATAACATGAAGCCAGTGAAAAATCAAACCCAACAACCTCTCTGGGGTTCAGCTGATGTTTAGAGTATTGGTCTGTGCGGCTGGTTTCAGTGCTGTGGCTGCGTGCATGCAGCACATGTGGGAAACCCCCCAGCCTTTCCAGGTGCCTCTACTTGCAATGTGTTCTTTATCTCAGCATGAGGTGTTTGGCCAATTAATTAGCTGATAAGCATGAAAAACCTGTGTGAGACAGAAGGGTTTAAAAAGAACACCTTGGATCACTGTGTTAACTAACATGTATGTGTTTTATTTGAGTTGCAGATCTTGGTCACTCAGAAAATAGTATTTTAGGAATGGGGGAGGGATTGCAAACTTACCTGGCACACCTGAAATTATCATGGACAGCTCTGTCCTGGAGTGTAAATTCATATGTTTATAACTGACCTTCTGCTCATTTTATTTACTGGTGTTCTTGTGAATATTGACATAAGTTTTGGTCAGAACTTATTGACATAAGTTTTAAAACTTAGATGCGAGTTCATGGTGTGGAGCACCGCTCAAAGCTCGGTCAAGTCAGGTGACAGTTGGAGTTCTCCCATACTTTTCTGGTTTTCCTATCATGGTGCAACTGATTGTATGAAATGAGAAATAGCTAACAAAGACATGCTGGAATTTAGTTTAAAAAGCTGTAGATTTGGTTTCACTCTCTAAAAAAAATAATTTATTTTTTGTCAACTCTTTCATATATTAACTTAATTGTTAGTGATATTGAAAAATTTCCCCCAGTAGTTTCCTCTATTTGACTAAGAGTTTCTTCATGGCATGGTTTTTTTGTGGGCATAGCGAGTGTTAGCATGTAGCCTGGCAGTGTGATGAGATAGTTGTCAGAACCTGGGTAGTGAAGCATACGCTTGCTGTGAGGAATATGCCAAGTGCTTGCAGAGTGCCCTAATGTCTAAAAATATTTTGCTTTGCATCATTATTGGTTTATTGACTGTGGTTCTATTAGCATAAATTGCGGTACTGGCCTGTTCTTCCTGTGAGGAAAGTGCCTGGTAATATTAATGCTGAAGTTGTTTTCTAATAGTTTCTCAGTAAAACACCTGCTTTTTTAAGCTAATTACAGAGTGAGGCATATAACATACTCAAGTGATTATACATTTTGTCAACTTTTTTGCTTGGTAAGACAGGCATTATCAAAGAAATTATGAGGATGTACATTACAGCTAGCAATCCATCCATCCTTTATCATCCATCAGACCTTACAAATGACGTTTGCTGTATATGTATTCCTGCTTAAGACTCAGAAAACAGAGTATTATTACCTGGTAACACATGGCACTGTGATTAGCTTACAAATGAGCGCTCCATTTCTATGGAATCAGTACCACTTCTTGGACTTGGCAACATACCATCGCACATCCAGTGTCACTATGAAGTGTTTTCCTGTTCTTTACTCATACTTGAAGAACCCTTTGTGGTATCATCTCCACAGCAAAACATATTATAGGTTACAGAATGATAACCTCAAGGAACCAAGTGGCCTGGTTTTCTACCAGCTGTTTCCACAATGTTTCCATGGTGAGCTGCATTTCAAAATTACTATTTTAAAGTGGATAAATTAATGGAAGAAGTTTTTCCTGTAGGGATCATTTTTCTTCTAACACAATGAAAGAAAACAGTGCATTGCTCTGCTAACCCTTAAAAACAATTGCAGTGCTGCTATGAACAAAGATAATGTCATCTTTGACACTGAACTGTGCCACAAACATATACAAACACGCCAGAACTTGTTCTGCAGCTTTCACTGACCTTTGTTTGACACTGTGGGTCCTTCAGAATTGTTTTGAGTCATTTTGATACTTTGATTTCTAAAATGTTTCATCTAAAGATGTGGTAGATCTGAACTGAAGGGAGGATTCTGATGCAAAGATTAACCAATCTTTATAAAGTGCATATAAATGCTATCTCTATTATATAGTCTATTTCTATTCTAGCTTAAAAATGCTGTTTTCTACTTAGTCCCAAATCTTAGGCTGCTCTGGATTGGTAGCAGTCAGCACTTAAGAGAATTTGTCGAAGTTGAACTCAGTGAGAGCTTGAAAAGTTATCTTTTGTAATCCTAAAGCAGTCCCCAAGTAATTTCAAAATCTTGTAAATCCTTCACCTAACATCACTGTTGATGTGGAAGATTATCATGGGTACAGGCTGTCAAGGCAGCAGAAACTCACTGAGTCCCAAAGAGGGTAGTTGTAAAAATAGTTATTGCAGTTTCAGACATAAGACCCAAACCAGGTTTTAGTTCTCTCACGTTCTCTGTTCACTAAATTAAGTACTTTTTGCTTAGCTGTTTCATGTCCTGACAGACTTTTCTCATATTCAATTTTCAAAATATTCAAAATATTCCTTAGAAATAAAATTGCAGCATGAAATAGAAATCCGTTCCAAGAATATGCATTGCATCACAATAGCTGAGACTGACCCTTGCAGGAAGGGCTGTATGCCAGGATTTATAAAGAGTCTATCTCAGGACTTAGATTGTTACAGGGTTTTGTGGCAGAGAATCCTCTTACATACTTAACAAGAAATGAAAGCAAGGTTGGCTTGTACATACATGTTGTTAATATTTTTCATAGCTTTTCATAACAAAGCTAATTCCAGGCTTTGATAAATCCATTAGTCAATTAATTATGAAACTCTATGTTCAAAATGAAGTCTGTTATTTGCAACCTTGACACTGCAGTCTGTAGCCACTCATAAAAGCCACTGATAAAATCAAGAGAAAGTGGAGTTTATTTGTGAGTCTCAGTGAAACACAGCTGATTATTTGAATGTAATCTGTTGGGTGTTTTTCTGTCTGTTGTTTTATGCAATTTGCAAGAATAAATCCTTGTTTCCATGCTATTACTCCAACTCCCTGGCCTTTTCTGCAAGCGATAACTGGAGATGTTGGTCAAAATAAATTAGCAATATTGCATTGCAGAGTATACCAACTCATCTGTTTGTTCTTGAATTTAGGTCATAAGCTTCAGCAGTGTCAGTGTATTACTCAGCTGGTTAATCTCAACTGCATGATATGCTTTGAAAAGTGTGAGTGAATGGAAGATTTTAAATATGTGGTATTTTATGTATTTGGTCTGTTTGCAAATACAACTTCAGAAGTAAAGAAGGAACTAATGAAATTTGCCCTGTATTCAGTCTTTCACCCAGGGAAGATGGTGGTTTTGACACACAGGGTTGCAGTGTCTGCATCAATGTGATCTTGATGGCTGAATATATGAAAGCCCTTCAAAAGCAGTAAAACTTACAGGCTTACTGTGAAAGTGAAGGAAAGCATTAGAAAAAAGTGGTGTTAAGATAAAGGCTTTGAGTGGAGAGCATGAGCAGAACTGGGCCCAGAGTCCTCTGAGGAGGAGGTGATTTCTCTGGCTCAACAGACTTACCTGCCTCTCAGAGAACTGTTCCCTGTTTCCTTCTGTTCCCTTGATGCTGGTTTGTGCCATGAGAAGCACTTGCCATCGCAGGAAGAGTTCACATCTCCCTGTTAACCACAAAGTGTTGGTAGGCACCATAAGAATGGGAGTTGCTTTTTCTCCATTCACACCAAGGATACTACACTGAAAAGCTTAAAAAAAAGCTATTGTAATTTCATGATCTTAGTCAGATCTGGGAGGTTTCTATGTAGTTCTGCCTGTGGGCAATGTTCAGGTGTTCGTCTGGTTTTCAACAGCAACTGGTGTGAATAGCTTCTTCAGCTATGGTTTTCTTTCTTTATTGTTCAGTGTGTAAATTATCTGGAGGGGAGGTGTATGGGAAAGTTTCGATTCTCCTGTGACTGCAGAATGTGCAGAGGAATGCTTTCCTCATTCCTACTGTTTTAGTTTTTTCACTTCCCCCAAGCACTGACAACCTTCTAAAATATCCATAATCTGGAAGACAGTATTAGTTAGCGATGGTTTGCAAAGAGTTTCAGAGCTCACATTTAATTCCATGATTTCTATAACTCTGATGCCGCAACAAATGGATATTCCAGTATTAAATATGAAAATGTTAATTGTAGAGATCTACAACAGATAGTTTTCCAAATATGCTCTATTACTGGTACTTAATATCAAGCATAAATAAGCACAGTGGTTATTTCAGAGAGGCACATCTTTTGTGATAAATGCTTTATTCACTTCTCAGTAAGACAACAGGAAGAGAACATGGTTTGTGGTGAATATATTGATTCTGTAAGATAAGATAAAAGATAGTCTAGAAAAACAGGTTTAGTCTGCGAACATGGAAGATGCAGTAGATTTGCTATACCTTGTATTTGTAACTGAACTTTAACACTAATTACATTCTGGGTGTCAAATTCCCACCTGCACTTTAAAGGAACTTCAATAATTTTCACTTCCTGCCTTTAGTAGTTGTATATCTTGTTCAGTTTACTGTGCTTTGCTCTAGGTGCAGTTTCATTGTATCTTTAAAGTAAAATGATCGGGTTTGAGTAATGAATGGTTTTGGTTTATCGTTTTTGGTAAAAGAGCAGAGTTGTTTGTGGTTTTTAAATGAAATGTTTTTGCTCATGGAGTAGGCATTTCTTGTGTTCCTGGTGGTGTTTAATGTGCAGGATTTATACTGTATACATTGTTGTATTGAAATATTGCCTAAAAATGTTTTCTGCCTTATCTATGATTCTTATGGAAGAAGAATTAAACTCCTTGGAATAGGGATTTTTAGTGAGTAGAGCTGCAGTGAAAAAACACGTTGGTTTGATATGAAGAAGCAGAAATGTGCTTGTCCAAAGTCTGGGTAAAAAGCAGTTTAGAAGAAGTGGTTCATATTTGGCATTCATTGTGATTTCTTCTTTGAACTTGGACAGATGTGCGGTGCACACTCTAAACAGCTGCCTGCAACATCTGACACTTGAGAATGATGCTTAATTAAATGCAGTTCACCTGATGGGCATTGTTTGTGCCATTACTTGTAATTCAGAGCTGGGCTATTAATTCAGTGTCTTTGGTTCATGTTTTGTGTTGTTTTGTTTCTGTTTTGTAAGCCCAGAGCCCTGCAGATAGCTTTATGCAACCAAGGCTTTCAAGTTCTTTCATTTATTACAAAGCTTCTCAGGTAATGTTTAAAGAAACTGAATAACCGTTGCATCTCATCTGAAACAATAGCCTGGATATATATATATATATATATTTGTGCATTAAATATATATTAACTTAACATGAAACTGACTTTTCAGCATCTTTGGGTAGAGGAGGAAGAAATTCCTCACCTATCATGAATGACCAGAATCGTTCATCTTAGCTTTTTTTTTTTAAATGTGTTGAGATGCCCAAGTGAAACTCAGTATGAGTGCACAATGTTACTGCTCCAAGGGTAATTTGGGATAAGTTTTGACCATTGTTGCTTGTTTTCATCACAACTGTTTCCCGTATGGTTTGAAATTCTGAAAATCTTGGAAATGAGGAGCACTGACATGGCTCAGTCAGTGCCCCACTTGTTCCTCACTGTTCCACATGGGGAAGGCTATTCATCTGAATTTCTTAGATTATTAAGGGATTGTACAGGAAGCTGTTCTTTTTTTGGCAAAGAAGCCTTATCTTTTGCGTAAGAGCAGCTACAAAGACAACTAGAATGCAATCCCAAGCTTGCCTTCCCTTCTTCCTTTTGTCCACAGCTTAGTTTTATGAGGGTAGGTTGGGACTCACACTTCAATGGCTTTCAGCCCCAAATGGATGTTACAGTGGAGTGTGGGTTGTGTCTTCCCTTTCTGCTTGCAGAATCCGTGGTTCTGGCTTGCTAAATGCTTATTTAAGGAAGGTGGGAAGACTGGACTATGTGTTTATAAATCAACTTACAGTGTCCTAAGTTGTTTTGGGAGTTCATGCACCAAAAGACCTAAAGTACAAGATTTTCATTAATTACTTTGATGCAGTGACTGCAGTAGTTTGCTTTAACAAAAGTCTAATACAAAAGAACAAGAACTCCTAATTATACAGTACAGCATACTCTTTCATTTCATGAACTGTGGTAGGTTAAGAATTATATTTAACTGCGAAACTTCCTACAAGCAGCAGGTGGCATGCAGATGAGCAATGCAGAAACACTTTACAAACATCAAGTTACTTGAGCAATAACGTGAGACTTGGTAGATGGAAATGTGTGGGTGGATCTTAGGGTTTATGGGATCATCTTTAGGTAGGAAGAGTTGACATTAACTTAACATGTGCTTTATGCTTTGTGTGTTGAAACACCTTGGACTTTGCCTCTCTGTTCCTGTTTGTATGGTGTCCTTTTAAATAAAAGTACATGCTCTCCAACAACCGGGCTCAAAAGTTGCTTGTGCTGTAGGAGTGACAGCAGACGCCAAATAGCTCTGTATCCATATGCGTAAATATGTTGTGTGTATGTGTTCCCAGTAGCAGAATGATTAGAACTCAAATTGAGGCTTGAATCCTGTAAGTAACTGCTTTCTGCCTGTGGATGAGTTAATATTTACAGACCTTAAACAGTTCCATAATGTTGACAGCAAAAAAATACATGAATCACTGAATTCAAAGGGAAAAGAATGTTGTCCAGTCTGTACAATTGAAAGAAGTGATGTCTAGACTGTGCACTGCATGACAGTTACAAGTAAACTCTGTAATAAATAATTACATTTAGCATATGTTTGTTTGGGTTCTTTTTTTTTTTTCAGAACACCAGCTCAGTAACTCTGCCAGAAACACTGCTGTTTGTTTCAACCCTTGACGGAAGTTTGCATGCTGTCAGCAAGCGGACAGGAGCAATCAAGTGGACCTTAAAAGAAAGTGAGCAGGAGGTGTCCTCATATCCTCTAATCAGTAACAGTAAGAACAGCCAAATCAGTTGATAATTCAAACTGTTGTAGGGCCTGGTAAATACTTTCTTTTCTTTCCTGTTTTCGCTCTTGTTCCAGAATTAAGCTACAGTGTTTCTGGAGTCATGTACGTCTTCATATTTACGCTTACAGATTTTTTCCAAGCTTATGGTTGGGTGGTTTTTGCCAGAATGTTTAAGCTGTAGTGGTATAATTGGTAGGTATTGAGCTTTATGAGCACGAGTGCACTATAATCAAGAATAAACAGAATAGATGTCAAATGAGAGTGTCAGCTGGTGGAACTGATGGCAAAAGGCTTGCATGATTGTGTCTCTGGACATCTTCATTCACTGGTGCAGTGGATATCATGCAAACCTCAGGTCTTTTTTCTATGATAGATATTTGGGAACAGCACAGCTTTTAAAAAAAGAACTGTACTTGCGTAAAAAAATCCAACATTGCTCAGTGACTGGAAGTGATTTTGTAATTGTAGTTACTGAGCAGAGAAAGCTCTTTCTGTCTTCATGGAAAAAATCAATATATAATACAAATTTGTTTTAGTGGGACTGTGATTACATATGGTAGAAGTGATAGTAGCACTTTCTCGTCACTTCTGAAAGTAAACTGGAAAGCGGGTCAAATGGGAAGGAGTCACAGTGATTGCATTGTTTTGTCCTCTATTTTTAAACCTGCTCTCAGTTTAGTAGGTGAGCTGAAATGGTAGGAAATGGGCTGTGCATATCCATGCATGTCTACAGTACAAACCAGTTGTTCGTATTTATGAAGCCATTCATATTTGAATGCATATCTGCCAGGCAAAAAGTTAACTTCGTAAATGAGCGAAGAATGCTTTTGTAGCTCTTCTTGGAGTGAAAAGGGGTGAGCAAGTATTTTCTCAAAGGATCTTGATTAATAGGTGCGATTACATTGTCTTCCCTCTCTTCTCTTTAGATTTAGACCTCTCCTTTTCCTGAACAGGCTTGAATAAAAAAAATTTTCAGCTTCCTCCTTCATTGTTGCTATAGGCTACCATGGTATTAAAAGAAGCTTTCTGGTTTTTGCTTGTCATTCAACTGACATGAACATACACTGCCTAGTCCTGTCCTAGAAGGATGTAATAACAGGCTTTTGCATGCAGCAAGACTTACTAACTGAGAAGAGGCTTTCTGAGGAAGAAGTGAACACGCTTTGGCAATGAAGGGTCTTGGTCACAGTGTATTGCTCAAGGTACTTCCCTTGTTTAAAAAAAGTTGTTGCAAAGCTGTTGTTGATACAGTAGAACTGCCAGACTGGCAGTCTTATTTTGTAGGACTTATTCTCTGTTGCTAACTATGTATTACTGTGTATCTTATGTACGTGAGGTATGTTCACTTGCTTTTTGTAAAGTGCTTACCGCCCATTAGTTTATTTCTGTGTAATAGAACACACATGGGTCAATGTAAAAATCAAAGTGAATAGTTACCATTCTTACAAAATGCTTCAGGGGTTGACTTAGTTCTGTGTCCATGGGCCTCTGCATATGAATTGGTGAATTAATTTGTAATTGGAAGGATTTAATTTAGTTCTGCAAAACCATGCTGTTTGGTGGGAAGCCCAATAAAGATACAACAGTGCTGGAACCAAACAGCCCATGAAAGTCCTGGGCTTATTCATATCCTATGAATAATGCAGAATTCACTATTAATGTTAGTATAGAAACACAGTTGTGTACTCTTGATGACAACAATGTTTGTATTGCTGCAGAGAATTACCTGGTGGGAAGTTGCAAGCAGTGTTCTTGCAGATGCCATTTTACCTTGGTTATCTGCCAGTGAGCCATGTGTTGTAGTTCATATGCTTTGGGAAGCTGTGGAGGTCACCTGAAGTACTACAGTGGCATTCAACAGGAAGGGAGGGTTTTATTACTGCACTTAAGCAGCAAGGTATTTAACAAAGGACAATCCATATACATTTTATTTTCACTGGAGGGAAAAACCCAAGGCAGGGTTCATTATCAGGCAGTACTTACACAAATGAAAATCTTGCCATGTGTGGTTTGTTTTTATTTGTACTGAAGCTTATCTTAGGTATGCAGAGTAAATGAGCCAGTGGTTGTCACCACAATGGTGTGCTTGAGTTTCCTGCCTTCATGTAGTGTTGGCAAGAAAGGCAGTCTGAATACTTGTGTTCCACATAAAGTAAGCAAAAAAGTAACAGGACTCTCCGTTAGTTCAGAAATAAAGTTGTTTTGTCTGCAGTTACATGTTCTGAGATTGTTGACTTATTTACTGAGGGCACTTAATACCTTAATTTCCTATTGGCTTCAGTGGATCCTACTGTTTGACAGCTCTTGGGGTTTTTCTAGTAGCCAGGCGACTGATGCTGCTTGTTCCCTGGGTCTTCGAAAGCTGGAATGGAACTGAAAAATGTGCATATAGAAAGATGCCACACTTGTTTTTTCCCCAAGTTTCTGAGAGGCACCTTTGCTTCTGCTGTGACCCCACAAGACCACAATGTATTGAAATGCATTCGCTTGGAAGAACTTTGGAAAAGTGTGGCACATATTTAAGACTAAGGCTCTTCACGCCATCTCTGATCAATAAAGGAGCTGTCAGTTCCAAATGGCAGTTTGATAAGCTCCCTTGTTTTGTGCACTAGCCACTAGCGAGACACATAGTGAGCATCCTCAGTAAGATTACTCAGGGTGAAGTCTCTTCCCCAAAACTGCTGGAAATGAAACTTCCTTTGTAATTTCATACAGACCTGTTTGAAGAGCGCAGGGGCACAGCACTTCAGGTTTGCTTTTACATACAGGTAAGAAAGTAGACTGTGATAGGAACTTGTTAACAAGGTAGAATCTGGAGAATGCTCTTCTTAATGTCAAACTTTGTATCTGCAATTCTGATTTCGTTGTGAACTTTAAGAATGATTTGGAGACTGTCCTGTTCCTTCACATCTTTGTAAAACTCATTCTATATATCTTTGTTAACTCAAGAGCTTGGGTTAATGAGCACAGTGTTGAGCCTTGAGAGGATAAGAATATAGTGTTTTAAAGCTACTGTTGGACAAAATATTTCTCTGTTCTTCTGCAGTTGCTTCTGAGTGATCTTTTGTATTGTTCAAAGTGATCTTTTTTATTTACCAGCTCCTTTCAAGCTTTTTCTCAAAAAACTGATTCCAAGTAATTTGTCAGAAGCATATATAGAGAGATTTGGGTCTAGATTTAGAGCCAGCAGAATTTTTGTTATGATCTTCAGTTCTCTGTAGCAATCAAAAACCAATGTCCCACAATCAGTTTAAACCACTTTGATTTCTAATACATTACTTGTAACTGGTGGAATTCAGTGGGCTAGTCATGATAATATAAATATGATTAAAGACTGTATCTATTAATGGTATGCAATATGCATATTTTGAAGGGCAAATCAACAGTGGTTATTCACAGGAAAGAAGAAATATCTTTGTGTGTAGCTGTAAATAAGGATTGTTAAAGTGATTGTAGACCTGTACTCTTTTCAGCAAATTCCATAGGATAGTTTGCTAGTATCTCTAACGTCATTTACTGTAACTGCAACAGCAGGCATGACCTTCAACTGGCCCATTAGCCCAAATCTGATGGTGGAGCCTCAGTTCAGGAAACCGTTTTTTCCAGCTCTTTCCAGTGGGGTAGCAGCTCGTTTGCTGTTTCAGAATCCCCCACTTCTCCTTTTTGGTCAGCAGCTCTACCTAAGGGTGCATTAAAGCAATGAAAATATGCAACTGTCTTCTGCAGAAGACTTGGCGTTTGGTCAGAGGGCTAATTTTATCTTATCATGTGTTTGTGAAATACAAAGAAAAGTAAAACATATTATATTTAGCATTATGGTTATAGTTTCAAATATTGTATGTATATATGGGGCTTTTTCCATATATGTATGCAAAATATGGGTTAGAATTATTTCAGAATAACCTGAAACATGTATACTTCTGCCCACTCACAAGCAAATGATAGAGGCACAAGTATTTTCTGGCCATGATGCAACTGAAACTGTTCTGGGACATGTGTCTGCTGCCAGGTCAAATGGGAAGTTCAGGGGAGCATAACTGTGCCAAATAATTTACAAAATGACTGGGCAATCATTATGTTAACAGCTTTCTAATAGCTGTTTTAGAATCATAGAATAGTTAGGGTTGGAAAAGACCTTAAGATCATCCAGTTCCAACCCCCTGCCATGGACAGGGACACCTCTCACT